>WAAE01011785.1:0-33973 GCA_013400495.1 Nicator chloris | reverse complement strand
AAAAAGACCCCATGACTGTTAGGCTTTGGGAGAGCCTCTGATTTGTTAAACCTGCATACAGCAGGTCCTTGGGGTTTGTTAATGGAATAATAATACATATTTCATACTCGTGTAGGGATAATATGTTCATTCCAAGGCACTGTATATAATTACAAGTGGAGAGGCAAAAACCCTACATGTACAGATTACTGAAATCCATCATGAAAATACTATTTAGCAGTGCACATAAGTTCATAAATAAGTGAAGTTGTTAGTCCAGAAATAATCCAGATCGGGCAGTTAGGATTAAGTTGACTGACTGTCTTCCTATATTGACTCTATCACTACTAGACTAGTTTTCAAATTCGTTATTGATAGGCTCTTTCTAGCATCTGTTTTTATTCTGTTTTAAAAATAATGTAATAAAATGTATTTTTTGTCAAAATATAGAAAAAAAGATTGGTATGTCTTGTTTACCTCTACTGTGAATACCATGTTGAAGATTAGTGCACATAAAAAGCATGTTAGCCCCAGTTTTGTTTTCCACTTTAAATGTGCAATAGCTATTTCCTTTTTGTTTTTTATTTTAACAGAAAATTCCAGTCTTAATTATTTTTGTTGTTTAACGTTTTCAATTTCATAAAATATTTCTTTAAATTAAAGGCATGCAATTTAAAAAACATTATTACCATGTTAGATTTATTTTGAAGTTTCACTAATTAGCCACTTAATTTACTAATTTGAGGGTTTCAGTCTTCAGTGTATATGTTATGGTTCCCAGACAAAATAATTAATGGAAAGTTTGCTGCTTGATTAAATATTTTCTTTGCTCTTTCACAAAAGCCTCTCTGTGCTAGAGAGATCTGCTACCATTTGAGGTGTTAAATAAAATAATCTAAAGACAAAGAAACTGGGAATACTGTAAAGGCAAAATACCGGAATTTGAAATCTTTAGGAGATGCATCTAGAGTAAATTATATATTTTAAGGAAAAAAGAATTGACTACATCTGTAGAGCCATAAGAAGATGAATGGAGATAATGTTAAAAATACTTGAATGCTGTTGGTTGCCAAAAGAGAGAACTGTTTAATAAGACACATTTGCAATCATTTAAGAATTCATGAGAAAGGGAACTGTAGGCTGGGAAAACCTCATGACATTTAGATCTAGCAGGCTACAGGAAAGCATCCATGAGAAAACAAAGAAACTCCTACTCTTCGAAATTTATAGCTATGTTTTATATATCGGTAGATAGAATGATGTTCTACTTTTTGTCACTATGTATTGTGAAAAAAAAAAATTTCTATTGAGAAGTACTGACAATTTAAAATATCAAAAATACTGAAACTGTGTAGGTAATAATATTTTCCTTTGGTAAGTGGCAGAAAGTTGTTCATAAAATATGGTTTGATAAACTAGCATGTTAATTATATATATATATATACTCACAGACATGAACTGCTATATTGTGAATATCATATCATACTCTTGCAAAGTTTGGATTGTCTTACACAGATGTTTTCTTTCTTACAGATGCCAAACAAAGATATTATCAGGTGTAAAGTGTTCATTTATGTTAAATAAATATTATACCTTTGGTCATGCATCCTGATTATTTTATTTAAATATATGGCTGAGGAGTTTTTAGAAACTATTGTCTAAATTACTCAAGTATCTGTATGCTTCACAATGAAAGTGTTTGTTTCACACATTCCTATGGGTTCTTAAATTGTTCTGTGGCACCATCCAGCATCTAAGTTTAAGTATTCCTGAGCTCTGAACAAAAGAAATCACTCCTTTATTTGGTCTAATATAACCACAAAAACCTGTTAATTAGATATATCTTCTGAGCTAGTTCTTCATCCACTTGAAGACTGAGTTTCTGTGTCAAAAGCATTATCTCTGTAAGTGCTTAAGTTCAAAATGGACAGATAATGGCACTTCTAAAAGTATGATAATTTTGTTTAGTAATTTTACTGTCTTTTTGGATAAGTTGTTTATTTTTTTAAAGCACTACCTTTTGAAAATACTTGTATTACTTTTAAATGGTGAGCCATACATAACTATAAAAATTGTATGCTGTCAAATTAGACCTAGAAATATTGACAAGAATATGGTACAGTGAAATTTAGGGCGTTTTGGTTGGTTAGTTTTTAATTTCATGTCTGTTTTGTTGTTTAGAAAAGAATATTTCTACTCCAGAAAAATCATGTCTGGGTCCATCTCATAGAGAACGGATATCATTTCGAGACCATGCAGTGCAGCTAAGCGGAGGATGGGGAGCAGGCAAAAAAAGGCAAAAGCTTAAAAATATTAGCTGAATATTGGAGATAACTTAACCAGCTGATTTGGTCAAACACGGAGAGCATATGGAGAGCTGTTTATTTTTAAGCCTCTGAATATCAATTGTTGGATTTTCATTTATTACAAATAAACCGGTTTCAGTTAACTACTTTTGACTTATTTTATTATACATGGTTACAGTGGTTTGGGTTTTGTGGGATTTTTTGGTCAATGTATTTATACCTGTCAGTAAGTTATCATAGTTTGTGTTTCCAATTGCTTATATGTTCATGTGGTATAGAATGCAGAACTGATTAACTCTACAAGGTTTGTTGTACAGTGACTAAGTTTAGGCTTGCTCATAAGAACTGGATGAGAATTCCAAATGTAATAAGGGTTCATGTTCATGTGATGTATGTCACATATTGAAACACTGAATTCTCTTTTTCTCATAAAATAAAATACATGCTTGCAAACTGTGTTGTGAGCTATAACAGCCACAATGCCATTCTAAGAGAAGTCTGTTTAGAATATTTTGCTGAACCAGTATACAAATGATGAGCATGCACTTTTATTAGGAATATGAGTAGTCCTCTAGATCTTTCATCATAAATTATTGTCATGATAAAACAACCTGTTATGATTTTATACATTCAAATACTTCTGTTTCCTAGAGGATTAAAAAAAAAGGTTCTCATTTTGTTCTGGGATAATGTAAAAATAGATCTTTATGTCACTGTTAATCCAACTTAATTTTTTTCACATGGACAGGCTCCTTCAGACTCATGTGTAAAAGTTTTGTTGTTCAAGGAAATCTAGAGAAAAAAATACTGTTTCAACTGTTCATGGGTATCTAACTCATTACTTCTAGTCAATGCTTTATCCATCAGCATACAGGACAGAAAATGTTCCTTGATTTCAAAGCCTAACATTATTTTAATGTTTTCCACTTTGAGGGTATAAGTTGCTAATTGGATCTAGAAAAAGGCTGTCTTTGGTATTTCCTTGTCTGTTTCTGTAAGCCACAACCCCTGTAGATGGAGAAAGAGGTGGAAAGGGTAATGGGGCTTGAAACTTCAGTCAGTAAAGAACATAAATTCTTGCATTGTGGCTGTTTTTAAAATGCACTTAAATTATCGTGACATTATTTTGTAAAGTGTTTGGGTTTTTTTATGCTAACATACACATCTAACTAGGGATTAAAAGCATTTATCTTCATTTTTGTGAATACTTGCATTCATTTTCAGATAAAAAGATGGCTGATCTCATGGAAAATCTCCAGTAAAGAATTGTGCTTGTTTGAACCAATGTCCTGTTTTTTATTATCACTTTGCTTTTGAAAAGTCAGTGCACCCTATTTGAGAAATGATTTCTTTGCCTTTCTGGGGAATTATAGCCGAGTTTCTTAACCTGACTATAAATGCTGTGGTTGTCAACATGGTATAAAATGGCAGTAGATGTTTATCTTACCTAGTTAGTTTCCAAACGTATGAAGTTAGTCTTCAACTAGATTTCAGGATCTGCAATATAATGACTTGTAAATGTCACCAACAAATACTGGAGATTAGTGATTTTGCTTTTAACATCAAGATTATAAGTTTTGTAGGAAAAACTTTGTTATTTCAAAATGTCTGCCACTACACCTGGCACTGTGTGTAGCCTCTGTTACAGGTAATAACTAGAAACCAAAATACAAAATCAAAAGGGTCATAGCTTAACACTTCTTGCAGATTGTCCCCTCTGTTTGTCTAGAGTATCCATAATATACTGCACATAGTAATCACCAAAGCTGTAAATAAGAGATATTTCAGATTTTATGCTTCTTTCTATATCTGTATCATCTATATCTGTATCTATATCTATTATCTGCTGTATAAAAATTATGATACCTAATCTCTTTGTTTTCAGAGTGTTTCTGAATGAGAAATACCTCCCAGCCTAAATAAAATGGTTTGGCAACATTTTTAAGGCCTTTTATTTTGCAAAGATATGTGGTAGCTTTGTAATATACAGTTTACTAAATTATAAATTGGAGGGACAATATTCACTGACAAATCCTTTAGGTTCATAATATGCTTAGTCTGCATAAGTTAAGTAGTATACCCAACATAAATTAAGGTATGAAGTATGCCAAAACATGTTGCTGTTTTCATTACACAACATTGCAATGTGTAATAAGATGAGGTCTTGTTGTATCCAACACATTTTTCTCAGAATTGCAGTGTTCAAAGTACAGTATGTCTGACCAAATACAGGAAAACATGCAAGGTGCAACTTCTGTTCAAACTAGCAGAAAGACCTTTATTGCATTCAGAGGTAAGATGACCCAACCAACAGCCTTGGGGTTCACAGTCACACCTTAGGGTAAGGTCGGAGCTAACACAGATGATACACGTGGTAGATATTTATGACATGAATTTTTCAAGCCTACTCTGCAAGCAGTTTTATGGATTTTTGTGTCTTTTGGGGATTTTATTTTAGTTCTCTCATTTCCATTTTGGTTTTTTTTTTCTTTCTTTTTTCCACTTCTCTTTGTCCCCTCCACACCTACCCCCTGATGCAGTAATTTCCATTAAGGGCAAGAACATATTCTTAAAAGTAAGTTTCTCTGTTAGTCTGTTCTGATGTTGGAGTGGCTGTGAGTCAGTGACAATCCAGCAAAACTTACAGAACCCTGAAACTGCATTCCTGGATGCGCTGCTGCCTTTGCAGTGCTTCAGACTTCTTCCAGGCTTGCTAGCATCATCTCCTCGACCCTTTTTTCTGTTCCCTGAAGATCCTATAACATGAAGGAGGAGGGACTTCATATGTATGAGCTCTTTTAAAAAATCTTCCTTGTATGCATGAAGCTTGAGACTCAGGGATGTAGAACAGCATTCATTTGAAACAAAGAAGAAAACAACAAGGTGCATTTATGCCTTGAACCATTGACGTATGTTACTCGCCAAAGCAAATTAAAGAGCTTTCTACTACCTCTCCTGAACAGAACCATGGACTGTCTTTTCCTGTGCCACTTACCTGCAGGTGTGCTCAGTAGTTCTTTAAACCCACGGTTGTTTTAACCGGGGCATCAGAATAAACACCTGCAGCAACAGGCGGAAAAAAAAACCAAAACCAAAAAACCAACAACCAAATAAACCTCCCCAAAAGGCATAGTCTGCATGTTAACGAGGTGCTAATGTCAGGTCACCCACACCTGAATGACAAAAGTCTGTGAGGAAATGTTTCTCGCTGAATAAAGGGCAGATTTACCTTCTTCAGTCACAGCACCTGTACTGACCCAAAAGATAATTGCTCAAAGGTATTTTGTATTTTAACAGATATGTAAATAGCCAATGTATAGCATAGACAGTGCTTTGGTGCAGGATGAGTTGGTGTTACTTTTTGACTTAGGAAATCATTATCTTTAATTATTAATAATCCTATTATTCGAACATGCATTCATTAAAGGTGTGTCCAGGGTACATAGTGTTTACATTTTTTAAAAACTTGCCACAGGTGGCATCCAAATCTGGCCTCAGACACATAGCTGCAAAACTGTCTCTTGGTCTTCCATTACTATTGTCAAAGGCACTATGAGGAATATACTGGGTTAATACCTCTTCGATTTTAATTTCGGATCCTCATAATGGCAATATATGTTTATGAAGGTACAGTCTTTCCTTGACAGATACTGGAATTCCTTCTATTAACATTCATGGAAGCCAGACTAATATTCTGGGATACTGTGCAATCTTAATATGCTTTTCTTTTGTCAGAAAAACACATATGAAACGTAGCTATTACCACATGGCCCCCAAAAAAACAAGAATAGAACTCTTAATTGTATTATAAAAGATTGAATTGCCTCATGTTACATCTGAGTTTCAACCAGTTTGTACTTAGCTGTACTAGCTGGAGAAAAAAAAAACAACCAAGCAAACCAACCCCCAGCAACTTGGGGTTTTAATGTTTTGTTTATTTCTTTCTACAGTCATAAGTGAAAAACGAATTAACTATTATAACAGTTGTGAAATAGTTGTGTTTGAATATTAGTCTGTCAGTCACTGCAGTTTTTAGAGCCTGTGTGAGAAATGTATATCTATACATTCATGTGCACTTTCATACGTACATTTGCATATACTTTTATGTATCTATATCTGCATAGATATGAGATTGGTCACGAATGTAGGTGTGGTTCAATAGGAATATGACACATCTCACACAAAGTCAGAAAAATATGCCAAGTGTAGGGGAGGAGGCAGATATGGCCTGCAAGTAACAGCGTGCATAAAGTAAAGTAGCGTTGGGTCTTGTGGAGAACTGCTCTCCTAGTTTTGAAGGTAGATGATGGACAGAAAAACGCTGACCACATGCCCTTGGCGGCATCCTGAAGGCACTTTGGTGCCAAGTTGTGCTGAAGGTTTGTTAGCAATAAAATGCCTATGGGAGAGATGTTCATTAAGTTCCATGATGCCAAATAAAAAGAGACTGGATTTCCAAAGAGGTTTTTAGCGGAAATATTGTCTAACTTCCCAGACTGACCATCCTTTCAAGCACTGGAAGTTGAAATTAATGACACCATGAGCTACACTGTTATTTACAGGTCATTTAGACAAGTGGATTGCCCTTTATGAGCACTTCCTCTGTCATTGCGATGACAAATGCTGGCACAACAGGTTAGTACCTAACTAGCTGCCAAGGACTAGCGGTTATTCCTCCCCTGGTCTTCATTCGAATGTTAAATAGATTTGTTTGGAGTTAGTAACCTTTGCTTAGTTGATTGATTGCTACTTATATAGCGCTTTTTTTCTCCTTAAAACATTAAATAAACCAAATAGCTAGGAAGATATAAAATTACTTCTGACTGAGATGCAATTGATAGCTCTTTAACAATAAAGCAGGTAAGAGCATTTTGTGTGGATAACAACAAATGTCGATTTCACAAAGTTAAGAAGTGATAAAAAACATGTAGCTACACGTTAGTAGCTAAGGGTCGGGTTTTCTTTGTTCCTAACTTATCAATTTGTTAAATTACGCTTATATAAAAAAACCAGAGGTTAGCAAAAATTTTTTTGCGAGGCACTACTTCAATTCTGAATGCAAATAAGTACCACCAAGTAGTTGAGCCATAGCTAAGGTGTTCCACATATATCCTGAGATGGAACACAGCTTTTCAGGACAGAGTGTTACAACTAGGTAAATTCTAATAAAGGAGAAATGCCTCTATTTCAAATCGGCACAATTTTCTGTGCTTGTAAGCTGTGATCTGGAAAAAAAAAAAAAAAAAAAAAAAAAAAAAAAGAAAAAAAGGAAAAAAAAAAAGGAGCGTCCACAAATAAAATGGGCTGTATATTGCTGCTACATTCCAGTCATGAGATGGGAGCTGTCCTGTCCAAATAGTGTGGGGTTTGTCACCATTACCCGGTAGGGGAAGTTCGAGAGGTTATTTATTGCAAGAACACAGGTCAGCCGTAAGCTTGGCACGCTTATCTAATACGTTGCTATTCGTGCAATGATTGAATACAGTTCTCCAGCAGTTTTTCTTTAACGATGGTGTCTTGTATGTGAAAAAAGAAGGATTGTTGCAGGATTGGAAAAGCGCGGCTAGACGATAAGAGAATAAAAATACCGGCCTGGCAGTCTCAAGAAGTGGCAGTTTCTGGTGGCTTTTTCTCTTGCCTCGCAGTTTACTTTTTAATTTGCAGGTTCTGTGAGTTCCGCGGCTGCGGCCGGTGCCAGCTCGGAGCGGCGGCGTGCGCCCCGCTCCGGAGCGACCCCGAGGGGCTGTGTCCGGGAACCCGGCACAGATCCTGGCTTCCATTCCACGGGCGACAGCTTCATTCTCCAGTGCGGGGCCAGCCCTATGGATTTCTGTGCGACATTTGGCCGAAAATAATTTTTTTAAGAGCATCAAACAAACAAAACAAAAACAATAGCAAACAAGAGCAGAGAGCTGCATTTTACGTTTACGAAGAGCAGCCCCTTCACGTTTGCGCCGTTTTCAGTCGCATTTAATTTCAGGTAATGACTCGGGAAGTTGTTGCCGTTCATGTAATATGCAGTCTGGCCGTGTGCCGGGTTAAGCTCAGAGCCTCGGCCAGGGCAATGTGGGAAGGATTTGTCCCTGCTCAGGAGAGATGCGCTGGCTGTGATGGCAAATGGTCGAAGTGGGGGACCTGCTTTCACCTGGTGGGCACCTCCTGCCCTGCGAACAGGAGGCGAGGCAAAGATTCAAGCTTGCACAGTTCTGCTTTACCTGATTACTTGATAACATGAAACATTTTGTGCCTTGCCACAGCACAAATGCAAACAGAAATAAGACAATTTCCTGCTGGGTCATGTCACCTCCTCACTGCCCATCGCTGACTGATACACTCTAGAAAAAGCCAGCACGCAAACGGACTAGGAAAAATGTCTCTCATGGTGACATATGCCGCGTATGGGTTTTGTCAGGAAAAGTGAAATATTTCGAGGTAATTTGTAATACAGTGGATTAATTTGGATTGCCCAGGGTAGAAACAAAAAGAAGACTGTCTCTAACCAAAGGCTGGGGGCTGGCTTTATTTGCCAATATCAATATTTGTGTGGAAAGCTTAAAATATGTTGTTTTTCCAAGAGCTGAAGTTTTAAAAGGAGAGGGGGGCGAAGGAGGAGAAGGAGGCCCGTGGATGAAATATTAGCAGCATATCGGTTAACCACGAAGTTCTTTTTTGTATCCATCTAGCCGTTTCTGGTAAGAAGGGCAGAGAATCTAAAGGCTCGGGGATAGATGCTCTTTAATGCAGGCTAGCGTTTCAAAAGATACAGGCAGCTCTCAGCAAATGACAAAATAAGGCTGAGACTGTACAGAGGCGGTGCTGAAAGACCGGAATAAAATTGCTCTGTGGCTTTCAGCATCGCTGAATTACACATTTTTAATCGCATCTAACAGACATCGCACTGGGGGGAAAAAATGCAAAAAAATGCAAAAAAAAAAAAAAAAAAAGAGCAAGGGTTCTTTCAAACGAGGTAGCCTTGAAAACCGGCAGTCCTTGTCAAAGCAGCTCAATGCATCCATTTGTTAGTACCTCCGACTTGAACAGGGATCTATTTCTTAGACCCTGCCCCTTCTGTCTCACACCTTCCTTTACCTTCGTGCTTAGAAACCACAACGTCGACCCATATGTCATGCCTTAGAAGAAATCACTTCATCTGAGATGACAAGGCAGCCCCCCACACACTCTCCAGGCCTCTCGATACATTCAGAGCCTCGGGTCGCTCCGGTAATGTAGCCCTTATATTTTCGGGATTGTCCCAGTACCAATCAAACTGCCGTCAGGGAAGGTTGGGTAACTTGCAAAGGCTTTGCTTTTAATATGCTCCCTTGCATAGGTACGCTCATGCTCAGTGCCCTACAGCCCAGAGTCGGTTCGAAAAGGAGTAATTTAGAGAGAATTGTTCACTAAAAACTCGCTATCAGCTCCTTTGGGGGACGGCCCACTCCTTGGAAATAAATTCCAGGGGTAAGGATGGGAGGAGAAGCAAATGTTCACCCGTAAAAACCTAATAGTCTGCTTTTTCACGTCTAGATTTTTCTTCTAAAACGTCTGTTTCTGTGATACGAAGAACGGTGTTTGTCTTTTGCCTTGCGAATATGTCTATAATTTGTCGGAAAGCTTGGCAGAGGGGGAGGGGGCGAGGATTTTGCTTCTGAAGAGTCGCTCCGGCCGCTGGAGCCCGGCTCGGCCGAAGCCGCCAGAAGCTTTGTCCCTCGGTAAGGGCGGGGGGACAGCCACCTCCTCCGGGGCTGCAGACAGAGCAGCTCCGCGCTTGCCTTACCTCGCATCCCGAGTAGAAGTAGAAGAAATCCTGCTCTAAGTCCTACTCTAAGTCGAAGCGCGGCGGCGGGGGGGAGTGGAGGGGAGTAAACGTGTGAATCGGACCTGAGGAGCATCTTTAGGAGCAAATCTCTTCTTTCTGGTGGTGCCAAACCGCACGGGGCTTTAAGTCCCATAACCTAACTTTCAAATCCTTTCTAAACTTGATAAAGGGCTACAATAGCAGTCCAATGACGCACAGATTAAATTCGTGTAGGATTTGTTTTTATAACACATATGTAAGTAGGAGTCATTATAATTTGAACTAGATCAAGATAAGAGATTAATGCTTTTATAGAGCATCTCTGCTGAGATTTCCTATAGGGCTGAGATTAAATCAACACACTAAATATTATCTCATTCCATTTTGCATAAAAGAAAAAAAAAAGTTCAAGAAGCATCACTACCTGTTGAAAGAAGAAAATTGTCGAGGTTTGTCCAGCCCTGACAGCAATCCTGCTTTCCTAACGGGGTAACTTTCCCATTCACCAAATTTCTTGCCTGTCCCCTGAATATGCCTTTGAGACACATGGAGTTTTCATTTTATCTGTGCAGGTGTCATACAGGAGATCTCCCGAGCAGCCGAGGTACTACTGTCAAAGCGCCAAACTGCAGGAACCGTGAAATGGTTGCTGTCGTTACGTTCGGGCTGTTTTGTGGACTAGACCTGGAAACGTCTGAACCTCGAGCCTGGCTGGGAAAGTGGGAAAGGCTCCAGGCTCGGGCCCAGCCTAATGAGAGGTGACACCACTTTCCCTGTGCCAGGTGAGCGGGGCTCAATAGACCCGTCCGCTGCCCACGCAGAATTGACATTAAGTTACCGAGTAGAAGTGTAGTCGATTTGCTCCTACGCTTTCACTGATCTCTGAACCCTCAGATCCCAGGTTTCTGTAAAGTCACTCCAAACAGTGTCAATTAAACATTTCCTCTCCGAACGGAAAATCTTGACGCTATCCACGTACACCAGAACCGATTTGTGTTTGCTCAGGTGAACAAAACCTGCCTGTTAGGAAGAAAGTTCGTTAAAGAGGGCTTGGACTGGGACCTTTTGCAGCCTGGCTGCGGAAATCCGAAACACAATCTTTATTTTCAGGGATTAAAATAGTGATGCTTCACATACCCCAAACCCCCTTCCTCCTCCCCCAAAAAACATAAGGGAGGAAATCAAACAGTCCCCAAAATTCAACTTCTTTCAGTGTTCTTTGAGAGGCAATGCACTTCTTTTTGCTGGCAATAAGAATATTTCACATGATTCTTCTCAAAAACAGGATGTCTGGAAAATTATTGCTCAGCCAAGTTAGGTTTTGGACTGTAACTTGCAATTCGCCACATTCCACTGGGAGAGAGATACGGAGCGAGTCGCAGAGTGTCTTTTTACATCTTTTTTTGCTTCCGCACGTCAGGTCGGTTCCCAGGACCGAGTGGCAGAGACCGAGAGGCTGATTTTTCAGAGGGTCTCTCAGGAGCGTAGGCTCCTCATGCGCCCACCTCATGCAATAAAATCTCCGTATCTGAACATGAAATTAGCTCCTAGTCTCAGCAAAGAAAACAGAACGCTCGTGGAAATAATGAACCATTTGAGCACCTGTTTTTCAAGACAGACAGTTCTCTTCGTGTTTCACACACCCACCCCCCTTCGTCTCCCCCCACCCTCCTCCTCCCCGGCGGCTATTGGGGTTCTTGATCGCATTCAAGAATACATATACACTTCTCTTCTTCCCCTATAACTATCCCTCAACCGCCCCTCAGTGCGGGGCCAGCCCTCCGGCGGGAACACCCAGCCCTTATCTTCATTGCTTCACCTTCCATTTTCCCAGACAACTGAAGTGTGCGTATGTGGAAGGAATTGAATTTTCGTTAGCCGAAATCGCTTAGCCGAGTCCCAGGTAGCGCGGATTTCCCCCCATTCAATCATTAAATAAATTTCGTGCTTTAACTCTTCTGGAGGGAAGAGAAGTGTTGGTGTAAAAAAAAACCAAATAAAATAAAATGTTCTTTCTGTGCTACCATCCATAGTTAAAAACCGGTATTAGAAGCGGGGAGGAGGGACGGGAGAGGATAGGGATTCCTGAACATTTGAAAGGGAGATGATCGCCCGTATTACTGCAGTTCTCACTTTATTTAAACAAACGCAAGGGTGTGAGGAGATGCCTTCAACATGCAGTAGCCCTGTTTCGGCTGGAACCTGCCATCACGAGCAGCAGCGGCTGCAGACCCAGAAACGCAGGTCCGAACAGCAGTCGCACACTTCCCTTCGCAAATTCTTTGACTGTTCGGCAGCGAGACGTTTGAAATTTATGCGGGATCCTCGTTCCTACGCTTGGTCTGTAACTTCTGATCTCAGGAAGGGAAGGAATGCCGGGACGGCGGGGGTAAGGCATCCTGCCGTCCCCGCAGGAGAGCCCAGCGGTACCGCGGAGCGTCCCGCGGTGTGCGCGCCCGGCTCGCCCCAGTGGATAGGCTTCCCCCAAGGAGCTCCTCTGCACTGCAGGGGCGAGCTCCTTCACACCACCTCTGGTCACGAAACGTCTCTCCGTCACACATAACACCCTTTCACAGAAGGTTTGGGAGATACTCCATCTCTGGAAACACAGCGGCACATCTGCACGCAGCTCTTAATAACGGGGTTGCCTGGCGGAGGGAGTAGGTCCCTGAAGAAAGATGCTTTTCAAAGTTATCTCACCTCAGCACAGAATTATTTTCCCTTTGCCGCCTTTTCCCCCGGGATCTGTCCAACCTCTCTCAAATGGTTTTAGCCCGCTGAAGTCAGCTTTCTGTTTTCAAGCTTTTAAGGAGAGCGAATGCCATACGTGGCGCCAATTCTCCCCTAGGTTACATCTCTCCTTCCCTTTGAAGTCCTCTGGGTTGCACAGAGGTAAATGAGAGTAGAATTTGGTCCCTGGAGCTAACACTGATGTGGAATCACTCTGATTTTTATTTATTTATTTAGTATTTCCTGTTGAGGAAGGACGGACTTTAAGACCCAGTTGGAGTTGATATCGCGCTCTATATTTAATACTCAGATATTGCAAATATATATAATCGTATATATAAATGCCGACCCTAATCTCGGCAGGGAGAGCTTCACAAAGACGGGGCGATAAGGGAGAGGAGTCCCCGCCGGGGGGAAGATGCTGCAGGAGGGTCGTGTTTTCTCAGAGGAGCAGGGGTGAAGAGCACAGAGGACGCCGCAGCCCGTCCCCAGCTCGGTCCCCAGACGAGGCCGGCGCTCCCGAGGCCCCGCGTGTCAGCCGCCGCCGCCGGCGTGGCCCGATCCTCCCGGGAGGGAAGGGATGCAGGGGCTGCCGGCGTGCGGAGCAGCTCGGTGGGCAGCGAGGACTGACGGCGCCCAGGCGGCTCCTCGCCGCCAGCGGGACACGCTCAGCCCCCGCGGAGGCAACCGCGCTCCCTTCAGCCTCCCTACAAAGAGCCCTGCTGCTGCTGGCAGCTCTTGGGGGGTTTACGGTCATAGGAGATGCCCCTCATGCTCGGCTTTCCCGGAGCTTAATAGTTGTCTTTAAAGGGGGACATTTATTGGGATAAAAGTGGATTGCAGGCTGCAAAAACTTTGCACGTGTCTTTCATTTAAAAGACATCCAGAGCTCCATTTTTCCCCTCTCCCTCTCTCTCCCTCTCTCTGTCTCTCTTCCTCCCCTGCCCCCCGCCCCCCCCCCTTTTTTTTTTCTCCTTTCCCCAAGGCATTTAGTGCTTTTAAGGCACAGTTATAAAAACGCTGCCGAAGTGCCAGCACACGGAGATGCGGGGGCAGGAGAGGATCTATTTCCCCTGGTCCGAGGCAGTGTTCCAGAAGGTGCAAGGAGGAAACGTGCCGTTTTTCATGAGGAATACGGGAACTGCCCTTGTAGGGCCCCTGGGGCAGGCTCCAGCCTCTCTCCCGGGGCGAGCAGCGAGCTGGCCTCCGCCGCACCTGGCCGCTCATCGCGGGCACCGCTCGTCCTCCTCTCCCCTTCAATGCCTCTTCTCCCGGGAGCTTACGAAAACAGCTTCCACCTCTCCGTCCCCGCCAAAGTGACACCCTCACATCACAGAAAAACCCGTCCCACCCCAAGCACCATCTCTGCGCTCTGTCACGGCGGGGCTCCGCGCCTCCCGCATCCCCAGCTCCGTGACGGCGGCAGGTAACGCTGGGAATGGGCACGGAGATGTGCGGGTAGCAGCCCGCTCCTGACAGATGACAGAGAACGGCAGATTGTGCGTGTGGCGGATGGTGCCCACAGCTACTTAACAGTGGTACCTGCAAAAAAACATCCCTCTATCCCTTTCTTTAGGAAAATATCAAATTAGAGTCCGGCTGAAGAAGGAAGGGAAACTGCCTGCCGGGAAATACGCTGGACCCGAACTGGCCTTCCCTTCACCTTTGACTGGGTTCACAGGAAAGGACTCTAAGCCGCTCCACAGCCCCGGCTGTCCAGTGTTGCACCGGTACTTCAGCCACTCATTAAAGCCTCGCTTCTTCACCCCTCCCCGCCCCAGCGGGGGAAGGGCCCACCGAATTGAGTTCTAAAATAGCCTCAGTAGAAAAGACAAGCGCGGGCCCGCGATGCTGAAATCTGCATCTGAAGTGATTGCAGTCTCGGGTTTACTTTACTTCATCGAGTACTCCTTTCACGAGGAAGCACGGAAGATCTTCTCTGTAATTCGTGCCTTTTCGAAATAGTCCACTATCTCTCTCGCCTGTGTTTTAAATCTTATCAATGTGCGAAAGGACCAAGGAATTCAACATTTCAAAGCTCACACTTTGGGTGAAAACCGCCCGCTTTCCCAATATCCATAGGAATGCATTAATATATGGCTCATTTCTTTTTCTTTTTATTACCTAAGACTTAAGAAAATTACTTTCTTTTAGAAACAGTATTGATTTTTAATGATAGTATTTCAGGAGATTTAAAATAAAGGTCCGTTTTAACTACTTCGCACAGACACACACACACCCCCCCCCAACCCCAAATACACACACAGAGGCAGACTGATTGAGATCTGTTCCATAGCAGACAAACTCTCTTTTAGGCCAGTTTCTGATGTGAGAGAGTTTTAGTTTTAAGTTTCTCTGTTTTCCACTTCCTCTACACAAACAAATGTCTATAATATTTCTTTCTCTGTTTAACTCTAGGACAAAACTTCTGAGCTGTTTAATAAAGAAGGAACACCGGTTCTTGATTTTACAGTTTCAGAGAACAGGACTGCAGCTACCTTCGTATCAGTCAAATCGATTAAAGAAGATCCTTTACTTGAGGGTATGTGCCCCTGAAATTACCTCACTCTAAGCCTCTCAGAGAGCCGGGGGAGAGGGAGGGAAACGAGGGATTACTCTTTCCAGGATCCCTGGAGAAAAGAGAATAGGTTGCAGAGGGGAAATGTCCTTTTTATTTGTCCTCCCTCCCCTCCCTCCCATTCTCCCCTCACCCTCCCCGAATGCTTGTGTCTGTCTGAAATAGATTTGTCTGCCGAAAACGGGCCTGGAACTCCCTCCTGTGTTGGGATTAGGTCTTGGGGGACCTGGGGTGGAGTTAGGCTGCTTGCTTATTTTCATATTCATTAGAAATGGGAGGTTGCACAAGAAGTCCTGCTGAGCTTCAAGATATAAGAGCAACTTCGGGTTCCCCTTTCAAGACAAGACAAATCAAAGGCTCAGAGGCAAAACAGCTCCCTAAGCACTGAACGCCTCTTCCTCTCTCCTTCCTTCCCTCCCATCCACTCACTCTCCCTCCCTTGCTCACAGTCCAGCCTCTGTCTAGGGAAGAGGCTCTCAAACAGCCTTAGATGATTATGGATTTTCTGAGCGAGAAGTTTGCCCTGAAGAGCCAGCCGAGCAAGAACAGTGACTTTTATATGGGAGCAGGAGGCAGTTTGGAGCACGTTATGGAAACTTTGGACAATGAGTCCTTTTATAGCAAAACGTCAGGCAGCAAATGCGTACAGGCCTTCAACCCTCTGCAAAGAGCTGAGCATCATGTGAGGCTGGAGAGGACATCACCCTGCCAGGACAACAGCGGTAAGTCGTCAGTCCAGGGTTATTCTCCCTCCTGGAGATGTACGGGGGAGGGCAGGGATTCTCCCGCCCAGAGGGACCAAAGGCAGCTGTGCAGCCTTCGGACAGGGTATGTGAGGGGCTGTCAGGTCGTGGTAAAATAACAATAACAGTAACAATACCACTGTTATAATGCTACTATTAAAAAATTCCGGGAGAAGGCAAACGCCTACTTTGAAGAGCTCTTTTCCTTTCAGTGCAGCCCTTCGGCTACTGCCTTCCCCACCGGCCGCGGCCGGGTGCCCCGGCTGGCCGAGAACACAGCTCCGGGCACGCCGGCACAGCCCGCCCGTCCCCGGGGCAGCCCGCCGGGGGACCGACGGGCCGGCGGGTCGCGGAGGGTGCTGCAGGACACGGCCGCCCCCGGTACCTCCCGGCACACCCCGGCCACCCCCGGCACTCCCCCGACCGCCCCCGGTCGCCGTCCGGCCGCTCCCCGGCCACCCCCGCCCCCGCTGCGAGCCGCGGCGTTTCCACCCAGCAAACGCCCGGGAAAAAGCATCGCCGGATGTCGGGTCGGAGGGACCCCGGACACGGCCGGCTCTCCGGTGCCGATCCAGGCAGGGAACGGAAGGTCGCTTGGTCATCTTTGCTTCCTTCAAATATCGTCCTGCGACGGTAGCGGGGCTCTCTGCTGTGTTACCAAATGATGTGTAAAGGTGATTCTTCAGAAAACCACGTCGGTCAGCCAAAGAGTAGTGTCAAACATTTTATCAAGTATTAAAATTTTCTAGCTTATAGGCAAGGAGAATGTGGAATATTTTGTTTTTAAAACACTTAAAATATTCCTCATTATTCCAACATGATTAAAATCGCTATAGAAAAAAAAATTAAAAATATTTCCTAGAAAAATTGGAAAACATGGCTAAGATCAGCTGCAATAAGACGACTAACAATATTATATGCATTTTGACTTCATATAATCATTGAAGTATATATATACATGTTTAAGAAAGTTCTTTTATTTGTACGAAGAAATGGTAAAAATTGATAGATTTCTTCAAGTGGAATTTAAAAAAGGAAAACCTATAGAAAATTGATTTATACATTGGCGTTTTTCTTAATTAGCCAATTTATTGTGTGCCTCGGGGGCTTCGGGGCATTTCCTATCTATGTATGTGTTGATGGTAAGTATCTAAAAATTTCATTACAATCAGCTCGAATTGAAAGAAAAGAAAGTACTGAGAACGTAAGAAAATCTCAAAGCAAGCTTATGTTACACAGCGTCTTTGTAAGTTTTAATTTCTATAGAGTTTGAATCTTTTTTTCCCACCTTTTTCTTAGAAAAGAAAAAGTTTTTTGAATTCATTAACTTATCTCATTACTTTTCCAGAGATGTACGATAAGTAAAAAATATGGAAAAGTAGGAATTATTTTCATTTCTTATTAAGAAGCTACTGCAGAATATTTCTTATCTCTACTACTCAAGTTTTACCTAAAGACAAATAGTGCCTGCAATCCTTTTACAAAGTATATGAAACAATCTCTTTAATAAATTAATATTTTGCAGAAATGCCCTGTATTTTGTAACCATAACAAACCTCATTGGAAACAATTCCACTTCAGAAATCCAAAAAGAAGATATATGGAATTTATTGAATTTTAAAAGTGAATTTAATTTTTTTGTTTCATTTGCTTCTTGATTTGTCAGCTTACATCTATCAAGTTTACTTCACTGTTAGTTTGTATTTTCACAGAAATAGAGGTTTTTACATTTGCTTCCAAGTTTAAAGGCACATTTTTCAATAGCTTTGTGCCTCTTCTATGAAAATCTGTTTTGGGCTAAGATTCCTTATCTGTACAACTCTAGCTGATGCTGATTTCACGGATTGTTAACTACTTTAGCGGCAGTAGCAGCAGAGTGAAAATATCCAAGTCTCTTGTGCAGTCTCCTTACTCTGTAAGTTTTCAGATGATATTTTCAGACATAATTCTCAGTTAAAATTCAATGTGATTTAGCGCTTTTATCCTATCAGTAGTTGATATTACAAATTCCTCTTCCATGGTCTCACATAGAAATAACACCGCTACGGTGGGATCTTGTTCCGTGTGAAACTGTTTTATGTGAACTCCTGAATCTAAACACCTCTCCTTCCCCCTTGATCATTTATTAACCAGCTGTTAACCCCCCTTGTATGCAGTGAACTACGGGATTACTAAAGTGGAAGGACAGCCTCTGCACACAGAGCTGAGCAGGCCCATGGATAATTGCAACAATCTCAGGATGTCTCCAGTGAAAGGGCTGCAGGAGAAGACAGACCTGGATGAACTTGGTGATAAGTGTGACAGCAATGTCTCCAGCAGTAAGAAGAGAAGACACAGAACAACTTTCACCAGTTTGCAGCTGGAGGAACTGGAGAAAGTATTCCAGAAAACTCATTACCCTGATGTCTACGTAAGAGAACAGCTAGCTCTGAGAACAGAGCTCACTGAGGCCAGAGTCCAGGTAGGAACCAGATTTCAGCATTTCTATGACAAATTGTGCATTGTAGGAATGAGTAAATTACACTCTTGGGGATTGTACAAAAGCCCGTAAATCTAAAGTAAACAGCTCGTTTTGCCTCATTTCTTTATGGACATGAGCTGTTATGCTGTAGTGCTAAAATAACTTGTTATTTTTAAAAATAGCTTGTGTTGCAGTTCTGAACACTTGTTTAAAGGATGAGAAAACAACATCAATAGTAAAGCTGTCTTGATCTCTTGTAGCATTGCAGGCAGTGAAAACATAAATTGTTAGGTGTAAAGATTCCACTAAAGACTTGTAGTTCAGACTGATGACTGCAGAACTCAGATGCAGACTATTCCCTGTGTGCTATGGCATGAAAATGACAGTCTAAAAAGTAACCAAATTCCTTGTTTCTATCCAAAGAGTGTGCAGCAAAACTGCACATACATAAATGTGAATAATATCTATATATCTATATACCTATATTTACATAGATATGTGTGTGTGTGTGTGTGTGTGTGTATTTTGTGCCTGTAGAAAACAAAGACATAATCCTTTCATCTTTTCTGTATGGAATGATCTGACAAATCACAAAATTAGGAGGTGCAATTTCTGCTTTTTAAACTTTCATAACTGATGAATAATGTTATTCTAGTTTTTGGAACGAAACGCACTGGTGACCACATAGTACATTATTTGAGTATCGTAACTGCGTACAAATGTGATTCATTCAGTATATGCTCATATACTAATCTCAATAATGTTCATGGCTTTTGATGTGCAATGGTGAGAAAAGATGCTAAATATCCAGGAAATGCAGCCTTTCCCTTGTTTAGAGGTCTTCTGTCAGAAAAGGGTATGAGCCACCTTTTCCAAGTTTATCTTAATTTTAGATATCTTCCCTGTTCTGGTAATAATCATTATTTCAATTTAAAGAATAATAGTCCTGTTGATTCTTACAGACTGGGATTAATTTTTTTAATTTAGTGACTTGAATATGATAACAACTTCACGACTTGTAATTAAACACCTACTTACACATGCATATAGAGAAATAGACATCAGTGCACATGCATACAAACTGAAATTAAATCAGAAGCACTTTCAGAAAGAAAGTCAGCTAATTAATTTTATAGAGAAGTATTCTTTTCATGTCTATTCAAGCAGGCATCACATTTGCCGTTGTCATCAGAAAATAGAGTCTAAAGCTGTGTGTTCACTTATATTGATGTGATATCAGCAATGCCGATGGAATTTGTGTCAGTGGCTTTTAACTCTTTAGACTCTGTGCAATCCTTCTCCTGAATCTGGTACAGCTTTCCAAGTATGACTTCTGTTCTTTGGGATTTAGTCTTGACTGAAAAAAAAAAAAGAAGGTAGCATAATGTTAAAACATTGTTCTAACAAATGCATAATTCTGGAATACAGAGAATGACTTCAAGAACAAATTAATAGTGAGAACAGGGAGAGGAAAATTGAACTACATTGTGTCATCTGACATTTTATCACATCTTTTTCTAAGATTTAGAGAGTTCGCAAAAAGAAGACAGTAAATGAAAAATATATGTCTATATCAGACTTTCACAGAGTATCTATTTCTATTTTATTTAAACCTGCTCTTGCCTTTCTTAAAAGATAACTGAGTTTTGCATTTCTCATATGCTAAATATAAAAGGACATGTTGATCATTTCTATCCAGAGTAGCAAGAGTATTCCATCACAAGATTAAGCAATTTGCAAGGCCTTACGTCATTAAAGGCAAGCATCTGGCAATTCAAGGATAACAAGCAGCAGATTTTTACATTGCTTTGTGGAGGCAAATGGTTACTTTATCTCTGCCAAGAGTAAGTTTCTAGTAAAGTAGTGTAAACAGAAACATTTTGAGGGATTGTCAAAGGAAAAAAATATGTGCTTTTTCTCATTTACTTCTATGAATTCAAGCAAATTGTTTGATTTAGTGTAGCAGAGTGATCAGCTGGATACCTTACCCACAGTTCCCTTCACCACCATTTCATCAACATCCAATTTAATATTTGTCCTGCACACATACAGAGAGAGCCAACCTGAACCTAATTTATCTAAGTTGTTCTCTTTCCTGCTGCATGTCAGTCCAGTAATTGGTACCCATTTTAAGAAGATTGTCAAGGTCTTTTTTCAAGGAAGGGACTTCATGACTACATTTCCTTATCGTGTCCTTGATGCCTCGCCTGTGAAGACAGGAGATTTTTTTTGCCTTCCCTTTTCTTTTTGCTGAACCTCAGGCATCACAAATAACACAAATTTACCACCAAGTTTCCTAACAATATATACTCAGGACTTATATGCATGAGCCCTGCTTTGATTGCTGAATCTTTTAAAAGATTGCACATACTACACCTTCCACAAGTCCTTGGGAATCAAAATGAGCAAAATTATGCCCTGGTTGCTTAAGCAATCTCAAAAGACAGTTGAGTTCTCCAAAGATCAATGCAAAAATGGCATTAGAAATCAAACAGTTTATTTTAAATATCCCACAATATGGAATCAGAAAATATCCCTCAAAATACAGGGAGTATCTATAAAAAAACACCATCCATGTATGTGTATATCAAAATGAATTAATGATCAATTTAGCAGAATGACTAACCAAACCCATTGTTTCTTTAAAAAAAAATAATGGTTCTGTTAAAAGTGTGACTTAAAAAAGCCTCAGTGAGTTTGCTTACACCAGAACCATAATGACTAGTTGGGTACTACTCTTATACAGTGTTGCTTTTCTTAGCAATCCCCTTTATTCATCAGGATAATTCCTAACCAGTCCAAACTAAATTGTCTGAAAGACAAAAATAAATTATTGAGACTATGGGACAATGGCAGTTATTAGTAACAGAAAGAAAAGGGCATATAATGGGTTTTTGATATAATACTTGACACTCAAAATACTACAGAAAAGACCAAGGCGTATAAAAAAATTTACGCATAAAATCTAAATTATTCCATAATCTAAAGTGCAATTCTTTTGTCTTCCATTACAAAAAAACAGACATCACCAAACACCAATGTGAAAAAAAAAATTCACAATAGTTCAAAAACTGTCTGTGACATGATAACTTTTTGTTATCTTCCTGGCCTTTTAGCCTTCCTTATAGGAATCTTTCCTGCTGTGCAGACTACTGTCCTTGTGCCAATCTTTTCTGCCTTTTTATACTGCACTTGATAAAGATTATGGACACCTCTAGGAGGCAGATAAAGGGTACTCATAGCAAACCAGTGGGCATGGGAATTTAAGAGAATGCTTCTTTACTTGCTACAGACTGATCTTTCTCAGGTTTTGTCCTTTTTTTAGATAATATGAACGNTTGTTTGTTTGTTTGGGTTTGGTTCCTTTTTTTAGATAATATGAACAAAACAATATGTACTTTTAAAATAGCCAGCAGTAAGTTAAGCAAGTGTGACATTTGCAAGATTGAAACAGTAAAAAAGATATTTTCAGGTGAAGAACTTCTCTTTTGTAGGTAAACAGAAATTTTCAAAGCCGCTGTCCAAAATCTGTTATTTTCCTAAAACCCTTTGCACAGCATATAATTTTGTTTACCCTGATGCCTCTTTCCTTGCATCTGTAGGTTTGGTTCCAGAATCGAAGAGCGAAATGGAGAAAAAGAGAACGCTATGGTCAGATCCAGCAAGCTAAGAGCCACTTTGCTGCCACCTATGATATATCTGTTCTTCCACGGACTGACAGCTACCCTCAGGTATGGTAAAGACCAAGCACTACTTTGGTTCTACATTTGGCAGCCATCTTAACAGCTCTGGTTTTGTATACTTTGCTAAGATGAGGTATAAACTATTTCATCTCTAGACAGCTTCCTTTTGATGTGTTAAACATGCACCGTTTCTTTATGGACCTCAGCAGGCCATTAAAGAGAACAAGTCTCCTACTAGCATGAAACTGTAATATAGCCATGAAGAATCAGAACTGAATGTATATTTCTGGGGGAGAGAGGCAGAGGGACAGGACAGCTCTCTCAGACTGTTTTAGTTGATTTAATTTTTTTTTTCTTTTTCCTTGTTCGTAAAATATTAAGGTATACTGCTTAATAAGTTCATAATCTTCTGTCTCTGTTCTCCAGCCATTTGGTTTACTGCTTTGCCTCACTCTCTGCTTTTGTTTGTCTTCTTGCTTGTTTTAGCACATTGAATGTTTTTATCCTGGAGCTATTATTTTTTTCCATGTCTCTGGCTTCACATTGCCTTTACCACATAATTAATAAAAAAAAGCACCATGCAAAGCAAAAAATCTTGCATGGTTCCCTTCCACTATTGGTGTTCTGGTCTTCTTCAGCTTCATTAGGTAGTAGGGTCTCTGCCAACCTTAAGAATATGCTCATATTCTACGTGAGCTGGCTTTGGCCATGCTCTAAATTGGCTGAATGAAGAGTTCCTCAAGGCTGGAGAAGAGTGGCTGGAAGCTGACCCAGCAGAGAAAGGCCTGTGGGTGCCAGTTGACAGCAGCTGAACATGAGCCAACGTGTGTCCAGGTGGCCAAGAAGCCCAATGGCATCCTGGCCTGCAGCGCAGGACCAGGGCAGGGATTGCCCCCTGTGCTGGGCAGTGGTGAGGCCAACCTCGAATCGTGTGTCCAGTTCTGGGCCCCTCACTATGAGAAGGACATTGAGGGGCTGGAGCATGTCCAGAGAAGGGCAACGGAGCTGGGGAAGGGTCTGGAGCACAAGTCCTGTGAGGAGCAGCTGAGGGAGCTGGGCTTTTTTGGCTGGAGGAAAGGAGGTGCAGAGGAGACCTTGTCACGCTCTACAACTGCATGAAATGAGGTTGTAGCAAGATGGACCTTGGTTTCTTCTCCCAGGGAACAAATGACAGGTCAAGAGGACATAACTTCAAGCTGAGCCAGGGGAGGTTCTGATCAGACACCAGGAAGAATTTTTTCACTGAGATGGTGGTTAAACATTGGAGTGGTGGAGTCACCATCCCTGGAAGTGTTCAAGAATTGACTGGAAATGGCAATTAGTGCTATGCTTTAGTTGGCAGGGCAGTGTTTGGTCAAATGTTGGACCTGATGATCTTGGAGGTCTTTTCTAATCTTAGTGATTCTATGATTCTATGAATGTGATTAGCTGTGAACGAGGGGTCTTCAGCTCATGTGTCATCTGCTCAGTTTGA
Organism: Nicator chloris; assembly: GCA_013400495.1. Lineage (NCBI taxonomy): Eukaryota > Metazoa > Chordata > Aves > Passeriformes > Pycnonotidae > Nicator > Nicator chloris. Next base: position 10,221 of record WAAE01011785.1, on the reverse strand, counting down.
CGTGCTTTACCTCTGAAGAGGTTGCATATTACTAGGTTTTGTACCTGGGCTAGAGCTGGCTTGTGTTCCAGCAGCTCAGAACATGGACACAACCATTTCAGCTGTGCTGGCACTTGTAAGTCTGTCTGGTTTTATTTTAAAATGTAGCAGGGATATGACCCAAATTGCATTATCAACCTCTGCATGACTCTTTGTTTAGGTAGGTGGACACAATCTTAGGTAGCCCCAGGGAGATTCCAAAAACATAGAAATACATTCAGTCACAGATCTCATTCAAGACATTAAATTCTCCTTCGAAGGTCTTTCTGACTTACCCATAGCATCACAACAAGTGATACAAGGGTCAATGCTGAAACTTTGGGATTTCTAGACTAAATTTGTGTCTGCCACCTTGTCTTTATTTTCAGTAGGATTCCATCTACACATTTTCCTAAATGACCAAAGTTTCATTAGTATAAGATAATGGAATAACATAAGTCATTGGTAAGCACTTAAAATGATTGTCCTAAAATGAATGTTTTTCAAAAATCCCACACTTTTTAGCTATATGACAATATGACCTATAAAATTCTAACCCAATAAAATATCTATTCTGTACTTTCAGATTGTTAAAAAGATTAATTCACTGCATTTCAGTTTATATTTTTGTCAAAAAATATCTGCTAGACAGATGATACAACTAAGCTCCAACCTGACAAATATTTCCTTCACTATTTAAGAGATTCTTAAAAACAGAAGATTAAAATGAAAATGCTGGACCCATAATCTTAGCTTAAGCATCTCTAAAATGTGTAGAAATGCAAAATGTGTACTCATTCACAAACACCAATGCGAGTGCTCACCTACCACCACAGACTAACAGACTGCAGGTAAATGGAGAGGCACAAATGTGTAATTGAGTCTGGTCACCTGCATGAGAATGCTGCCTCGTGCTGTTCTGTGCTCCAAGAACAGGAACAAGGAGATAAAGGAAAGTGTGAGTGCTGTTACACTGGCTGTTTCAGCTGAGTGCTTGCACTCATAGCTTGGTTGCATGATAAAAGCAAGGTAGCCCACTCCTCAGAGAAAAAGTTGGCTACTTTCCTGTATGTGAGTATCCAGGCAATTATCACAGCACATTTAATAAAAAATCATGTTCTTGCTAACCTGGTTGAAATTCTTCATAGTTTTCACATTCTTATATCCTCTCCTTCAGTAAAACCACATCTCTATCATATATATAACATTTCCAGTGAGAATGCCTGAGACAATGAAAATCTGTTTTAAAAACATGACTATTAACATCACTGCATTGAAATCTTTTGAACTTGATGTCCATTGTTAAGTGGAAAATAAATACACAGCATCTGACTTGCTATAAATTCATCAATCTATCCCACAATTCAGGCAGAAAAGGTATTTTAAAATGTTTCATTTTAATATTATACATTAATTACCCCAAAATTCCTTTATTTCACTGTAGTTAACATAAGAGAAGAAAACAGATATCCTTCTTTCGTTTACTTTTATTCCCGTACCACTACTACCACAGGCATTTCTCTTGTGACAATGAAATAGGCAAATATTAGACAAGCTTTGTCATGCTTTTAAATAAATAGTTTTTATTGTGGAACACGGATCACTAGAGCTTATTTAGGAATCAACACGGAGAAAAACAGACTCCTTGTTGCTGGAAAAAAAAATAGGTTGAATGTTGGAAAAGGATGAAATCAAGCTGAGAGTTTTACAGCTTTATGGCAGAAAGAGCAGGAACAAATATGAATTTCTGGTGTGCATTATAAGGATTTGCAGCCTGCAGATTTTCTGTTTTGAGTCCAACCATGGGTATGTTGAGAAAATACGTCTTGGTTGCTTTCCAGCAAAAGCATCAATCTCTTGCAGTCAACAGAGGGTGTCGTGGAGACTTCTGCTTAGTCTCTTCACCAATTATCTTCATCAAATACAAATTAAGAACACAATGCTGCTATGTATTTTGTGACTTCGTAAACCTGAAAGGTTTTTCCTGTGAGAAAATGAATCTTTCAACTCATTTCAGACAGAAGGTTGGCTCTGAATCAGAGAAAAGTTCAGGCTGGAAGTGACCACATTTGAAGGTGGTCTGGTGCAACACCTGTCTCTATAATTCAGTCTAATTTTGCTATTAAATTCCACATCAATATCTTCACAATAATAACAATTTAGATTTTTTTGGTAGGTTCTACCTTTGCAAATTCTACCATAGCAAATTCTTTGTTTTGCTCTTTCAGTCTAACCTTAATTATTTTTACAGTATATTGACTTTAGATGCTGGGTTTTTTTTGTTGTTGTTGTTGTTTTTTTGGTTTTTTTTTAATTGTTCATCTATCTGCCAAGAAATTGAAGGTCTCCTAAACTGGCCAAATTCTGCATGCATATATCTTCCATTAATTACACTGTCAAAACCTAGGTTACAGAGGAGGGCAGTTTTACAATATTCTCGAACAATCATCTTTTATTTGGATTTTTTTTTCAAGGCTTTAGCAACATTATGCTGACAATGAGATCTTTCTAGGAAAATTTCATGCAGAGTGATTTTCATTCATTTTAGTAAAAGTTTTCAGTTTCATTAGTTTCAGTGTTTGAACTTCAAGGTTCTCTTGCAGATGCAACACATTGTGGTCTGAGTCATCGTAAGTGCACTCAGGAAAACACATATCCTAGACAGTTTTTGCTTAATTAGCAACATCCTACTGATTATATGAAAGTGAAGATGGAACATCTTAACATCAGTGGGGAAATGAATGCAGTTTCCCTTCATGGGGAAGTTTACCTTGTTCCACCAGAGTGAATGTTAGTAAACAAGCCATGCTTAATTCAGTGACTGAAATACAGTGTAGAGTGTTATTAAATATGTCTCAGGTTATCTGAGACACTACTGAAGTGTTGATGAACAGGATCTAAAAGAAGGATCCATCCTTCATTTCAGGTAACCATGGTCAGATAAGTATTAGACATTTGTGTTTAGGAAATTTAACCAAAGACGCTTTTATGCCAGACATGGGTTCCCTTTACAGCTGTCAAAAATCTGACCAATTAAATTTCTTATTCCTAAGACATAAGATGTAAAATAGGTAAGATGATCTCTGAACATTTTTTTAATTCTGATACTTGGTTCAGCTGCAATCATCTGTAGTTCTCTTACACAGACGTATAAATGATACGTTGGAAGAGAAACAATTAAAAAAAAAAGCCTGTTTAGCTTTCTTCTCTTATCTTATTGGTCTTTGTTTGACTCCTTCAGCCATCCTGTGTTAGTGGGAAAGCTCCTGTTACAAAGGGTATTTGATCTCATCAGATTCAATGATTACCTATGAAAACTAACAAGAAAACCTGAGACAAAATTTCATTTTACCCCCTCCTTATTTATGTACACAAGAGCCTATACTGTTATCACACAGACTTCCAGTTTTCCCTGTGCAAACCAAATTGATAAAGCTGTTATTTTTATAAATAAGTGCATCAATATATAGATAAACATCAAATTGTGTAATTGAAAAGCAGATAAAAAGGTCAACATTTTTCTCCCACCTAGGCTCTTTCCTCTTTTGTATCTTTACTCCTTCTTACTTGTTCTTTGAATCACGTTCATTTGTTGTAATTTTTCCTCTAAGTTCTTTTAAAAGGAATAATTTTGTCACACCACTCTACTTTCCCTCTTAATATCACATGTAAAATGTTTGGGTTTTTAAAAAAATCTTGAAAATGCAGGCAGGGCTTGGATAGGATAGAATTTAATTTTTTATTTCGGTTGAAAAACTCAATCTAGTGCAGGTGGGAATCCTAAGACAATAAAAGCTTTTCAAAAGTATGGAAACCTGTGATATAGAAGGTGTAGAAAGAAAGGAAAATGTTGAAATCTCAGAAATAGAAGGAAAAGACTAAAGTTTGCATTCCATCCACCAGAATATAAATCAGATTAATATGTTGAACAGCATGGCATCACATGATGTGTTGGCAGTCAAAGACTGTAGAAGTGGTATCAGCATACATGTGTTAAGTACTAAGTCCTTGGATCATCGTTATAGTTTGCTCTAGCCTTAGTACATATGGCTAATCCTCATTAGCAATAATCAAAGTTACATGTTTCAATTAAATGTTCATATGGAATGTGTTAGACACCACATGTTATATGACTTAAAATTTCTTTTAACTGTAGTAGACACATAAATGACAGTTCATCACAATAGTTCTATGGGTACACTGATTAGGCAGGAGTAGATGTGGCAGGCATATCTGAGCTAGCTTCAAAGAAGTTTTATCACACACTCACGCTGTCTAGCTGTGACAGCATGGAGCTCAGGCTGAGCCACCACCTGCATGGTTTGTGTCTTGCTGCATGTGTGCTCACTTGCCTTGCTGTGGCTGATCTTCAGCAAGAGTGAAGTGACACTTCTAATCTTTCTGGGTGGTGCCTGTTCCACACAAAGTAGCTTATGCACTGCATTTTTATTTTTTCTTGGTAATAAACCACCACTGTATGTGGTCCTTCTCATAGTCTCAACATTCAGTTTGTTGCTCTGTGGGGTTTTTTTTGTGAAACGTATTTCTTTAAGTGTGAGTGACTTTACTGGGGCTTAATTACATGGCAAATTCTTTTTTTTCCTAAGATACACAAAATTTTTAATAGTACTTTTCAAAATACGAAATACTGTCTTTAACTATTATTTCAACATAGAGTTGAAATATAATTAATCCATATTGTAATTGGCCTCGATGTTGCAGTAGGGACAATTTACAGTTTGCATCCCATACAAGAATGAAACCTTGATGACTTTTCAAATCCTACATTATTTTGAAGCCTAGCCAACTTAAGTGTGGAATCTAATGGTCAGATTTTTATTTTGTTCACCATGTGTAAGCCAAATGTGGACTGAAGGGGCCTATCACATTTTAAACCTGTGTCATTAAACCTCTCACCAACATGCGGTAATCAGCGTTTTGTTTATATCCGAAAATTGTGTGCTGCATCTCTCTCATACGTGAGCCCAATACAGTACAGGTGATCTTCATGTGTGCACTTGTCCAACAACTCCTACAAAATGACCACAGGTTAAACACTGAGAAGTGTTCTGTCTAGATATAAATGTAAAAATACAATGAGAGTGGTGAAGCATCGGGACACGTTGCCCATAGAAATTAATGAACCCCTGCAGCTGGAGTGACTCAAAACATGGCTGGATGGGGCTTGATTAACCTTATCTAAATTCAAGAGTAGCTGCAAGCAAGAGTTTAGAAAAATAATCCCAGATGCTCTTTTCAGTTTAAATTATTCTGAGAATCTACAAGCTTGGAAAGTACAGGCAAATTTCTGCCTGTGCTTTGGATGTTTAAAAGAGGCACCTAGAAAAAAAAAATGTGGAAAGTTACAGACCAAATTAATTGTGCTGATGGACTAGGAATGACCAACAGATAGAAGCTGTGAACTAGTAGTTTTGAGCAGTTTAACAGCTATTACATTTAATCTCCCGAAAATTGGTCCTTGTGCTAGCACAAATTTGATATTTTCTTGCAGTTAAAGGAGAGGAGTGACAAAAATTTAGCAAATCAGTCTGACATTTATATGTTTGCTATAATTACATAAATTCCTAACTCTTCATTTAGTGCCACTCTTGTTTTCCACAGAGTAAATGTGTCATTTCTAATTACTTACTAGAGTAATTATAATAACATTCAGCACATGCAACATTTATTATGTAATATAATAATAACATCTCTTCTCAAATAGAAGCTGTGTGTTCTCACAGGAATGTCTGCTGGAGACAGTCTCTAGTCTGGATAGGCAGGTGACTGAAATAACAGGAGTCAAGAGTTCGGTGATGGGAGAGCAAAGCTAGGGAAGTGATAGTAAAAATCCCAGAAAAATTTGATATTTGAGTTTATGTGGTTTCTCCAGGGGCTGCATAAAAAGGCTGAAGCTCAGGGAGCTTGAAAGTTTAACAGAAAAAAAGCAATGACACCAAGCGGGATGACCAATTCCCTCAGCTCATTTTCCTCTTCAGCGCCTAACAGAAGGTCATGTGCCTAGGAGATCATATTATAACCATGTTAACAACCATGACTCTCCAGTTATGTTCTTGTCACAGCTATGAAATCCTATTTCTTTTTCTATCAGGAAGGGTGTGTATGCATGTGTATGTGTGTATAAAACATACAGTAGGTAAATATATTGAAGGGCTCTGGTAATTTCATGGTAACCACAAGAGCAAAGCTCAAGTTGTTTGTGATGTTAACAGAAACCAGAGATGTGCTGTATGTATGGCCTCATTCACAGTCTCTGAATTGCCTTTTATATAGTTCATGGATCACACAAGATTTTAAGAGGAAAAATATTTTCTTTAAATTCATGTACATAATGTCGCTTTTCCTTCTGAAATACCAGAAGAAGGTCTGATCATTTTGACTTATTGTGAAACATTACTGTATTTATTTTTAGTTCAGGAATACCTTCTGCACCTAAATTTCACTACAAGATATTTACATTGTAAATCCTTGTAAAGAAATGAAAATTTAATACCCAATGTGAAGTCACTCAACCAACTAAAATGAATAGAAAATTGATATGATTGAAACATTGTTTCAGAAAGCGTAACTGCCTCATGAGAGAAGATATAAAGCCTTCCTAAAATCTTGTGGCATCCCTGAAGTTAAGTTTAATTTAGATTCCTTTCTCTAAGGAAGAAACCTAGGGCACTTCTTTAAAAGTTTTAGAAATTAGTAGCTTGTTCACACATTTCTTAAAAAAGACATTGGCATATTTTAGGATTTGCAGCTAAATTCCATTCACATTTACACCTGTGCAATCTCAACCTAAATTGAAAGAGATTTGTCTAGGATAAAAAGATCAGGAAAATTGGTGGTACTAGACTTAGTTTACTGCAAACCAAACTACCCAAAATATGGAAAGAAAGAGTGATTTTGTGATTCCTCCAGACCACAGAGGTTATGAGCCTCTGAACCTTTTGAAGACTTCCCATCATGACTACATTAAAGGAAAGCTAGTTCATGTTTGTATTTAAACTTTTTTTTTTTTTTTTGAAAATTCCTCCCATAATTATATCTGTGCTGCCTGGGTGACTGCAGCATTTGGCATAGCATTTTTTTAGAAAGAAATTTCAGCAAGTCAGATAAATAAGACTTTGTTGGATGTAAGTTATCTTTGGAGATTATGAGCTCCTTTAGAAATAGCTCGTATATAAGACACTGCGTAGATTAACTGGTTTCTCCCTGGGGAAATTTGTCTGATTATAAGTGAAAAGTGGCTCAGGTAGGTTAATTAAGGAGTAATAAGGCAGCTGGGAATCATGTCAAACTGTAGAGACCCTCCCATGGGCTGATGTTTGAGTTTTCTTAGAAGTGATTAAGGGAGGAGGCAACTGGAAAGTTCTGAAACTCTTTTTAGATCTCTTCATGTAGACTTCGGGAGGCCCACAAGAAGGAGGAAAAATCCTCCATATCCTTCCTCAAACACATTACTACCTCCATTGCCTCCCAGCAGATCACCTAAAATATGCAGGAGCAGAAGCCTGAGGTGTACCCAGATATGAGGGTGCATTTGTGTGCTTGGAAAGGCACGTCCAGGAGTGTGTGTGGAACTATAACAGCACACATGCGTGTCTGTGTAAACAAGCTGAGCAGACCCAGAGTTTGGGGAGATGTGTTGCTACCGTGGTTTTTCCCCAGGCTTTTACAGGAAACCAAAATGGAGCATTTACTGGATTATTTTTTTGCTGCTGGAGTTCCCAAGGAGTCCAGATTAGTTTGTCAGCTGCTGCTGACCTTGCTAATACAACTGTTTAAAATACTAACTTTTAAAATAAGACTATCCCATCCTTCCTATCTGCACTAGATCTCAGCTAGAGGAGTTCAGTGAACCATAATTTATCGCTTCAGCTTGGTGGTGGTTTGGTGAGTATGTGCTGTTGCAAAGTGGAAGGACAATGGGAGAAAACACAGCTCATCAGCCTTAGAAACATGTTTTCATTCTGTGTGTATGTGTGTGTCTGTCATAATTCATTACTTCCCCTGACCTCTACTTTGGCAGAAAAAAATGACTCTGCTAGAGAGATAACCTTTATATCTTAAAGTCAAAATTCCTTTATCTATGGATTTGGAATGTGAATGTAAAATTAAGTTTGAAGTGGGAATTCACTTTTCAGTGCTTACTGAAGAGTAATTGAGTTACTCCAATGTATCTCAGAGAACAAAGACACGTGGGCTCAGTCGCAGTGCACCAGGGCAAGGATACACTGAACAGACAACGGATTTTTAGAGTGAAGACAAATTTAGCAAAGGAAAACAAAAAGGAAAGGATATAGTTACTGGCTGACAAAATCTGTACTGTGAATGGGGGCTAAAAATGTCTTGCCTGATGTTATTTGTACATTAAAAAAGTAATCATTCAGGAAAGATGTGTAGGTAAAAGTGTTGAAGACATACAAAGCTGTATATTGTATAATGGTGTGTGCAAACGAGGAATGACTGAGGAAGTTTGAGTAACTCAGAAATTATATCATATAAATGTCATACATGTGATAGAGAGAGAGTAGAGAGTTTGGAAAAACAGAAGGGCAGTTGATGAGTGTGAGGTTTGATCAAATCAAAGGGAACAGAGCAGGAATGAATGACCATGTAGTCTGAGATAACAAGAGCTGACTTATGTTAGGTCTTAAAAATCTTCCTGTCTGTTCATCTAGTAACAAACAAATGAAAAATACCTATCCATAAATAGCATCTATACATAGATGGTAGAAGGCTCAGAATGAAGCTTTAAGTGACTGCCAAGTATAGAAAGGATTACACATCAAAGCTTGAATACATGGTTACTCCAAACACTGCTGGTAACCACAATGTTTGTGTCCTAGTCTGTCATGCAACGTTTTCCAGGGATGCACAATGCAGCTTGTTAAGGCTGAATGCTGGAACAGAAATGCCTTCAAAGTATAGTTTCCCATAAAAAATCATGAAAAGAAATTTTATATCAAATCTATCTTTGAAACAAATTTAAGAAAAGGTCTTGAATATATTATCAGTAATTCCTGTGTTTTAGGGTATTATTTGTTTTAAAGTAATTATGCAAGGCTTCTCATTAAATTTTTCAAATACTTGGGCTTTGCCACTTAAGAAGTCCAAATTAGTTTGTTGTGCTCACCCTTTTCCTACCATTACAGTGGGAATTCTAATGAGGAGAAGCATTTATGTTGAAAACATCTATGGTCTTGTACACTCTTTTGACACCTTTTCTCTGATGTCAGTTGTGTGTTTCCATTAATTTCATTGACTCGCTGGGCTGAAGGCATCCTGAGGTTCAACACTAGACCTCATATATGGAGCCACAGGGCAAATGGATGACAAAGTAAGGAACATGACTCATCAGCCCGTGCTCTTAAGTGAAAAATCTCTTATTTCGACTCATGTGATCTTTTCATACCATTTTCCAACATGATTGCAGAGAATTCATTAAATATTTGTTGCTTGTTTCAGAGGAGAACTAATTATGTGTGAAGTCAAGCAAACCAAGCATTGCAGAAAACAAAAGATGAACTATCTAGGCTTAATTGTATTCATTTTATGTGTTCCAGATTCAGAACAATCTGTGGGCAGGGAATGCGGCCAGTGGTTCTGTGGTTACCTCCTGCATGCTGCCACGAGATACGTCCTCCTGTATGACACCTTACTCCCATTCACCCCGGACAGATTCTGGCTACGCAGGCTTTTCAAACCACCAGAATCAATTCAGCCACATGCCCCTCAATAATTTTTTCACTGACTCGTTGCTTTCTGGGGCAACCAATGGACATGCTTTTGAAACCAAGCCAGAGTTTGAAAGGAGGTCCTCCAGCATTGCAGTTCTACGGATGAAAGCCAAAGAGCATGCTGCCAATATTTCTTGGGCCATGTAATATAGCAGTACCCTCTCTCAATTTTTTTTTTTTTTTTTTTTTTTAAGCAAAGTAAAACCATTTTTATTTCCCATATTTAAAGGGAACAACAATAAGCTGCTGTGTGTGGAATGCTAGAAATCACAATATACACGATGTCTGCTTAAAGAAATGCAATATAATATTTAACAATAAATGAAGAATAAACCAAATAGATTTACCATTCATCAAGCTCAACAAGCCCTCTTTGTTTTGCTTTTTATATATGTTTTGTTGTACCAGTTGATGAAATATGATTATAGAACCTGCAAAAAAAAAAAAAAAA
>WAAE01011782.1:0-15184 GCA_013400495.1 Nicator chloris | reverse complement strand
AAGAGCCCAAATACAAATCAACAGTGTTGTGCAGGCCTCTATCACAAGCTCTGTGGTGATCTCAAATCACTGCTGAAGTACCACCAGATAATAGTTTACACCAGATAATACTTTTTATACAATGCTTTACCATCACAAGCCAGCGCGGTTTTTAAAACACACCAGATCAGGCCGTGTTGATTACTGTAAGTTTGAGAAACCAAAGAAATACAGCATGGAATTTGAAAGGGCATTGTTATTTTTTCACTGAAACCAACCAACCAGTGATTGTATGGCTCAGAAGGTTTTATGGGTTACAGCCAGAATATTTCACCCTTTTCTAAGGGAGTAAAGGACATAAGGATAAATGCAAAAAACTGAGATCAGGGAAAAACAATTAGAACTCTGTCTCCCACCTTTCAGAGGGCTGCCATAACCTCTTCTGCTTCATTCATTTCTTCTTCACAATGACTAAAGTGGGAATTTATAGGAAGTACAAGGGCATTTCACCATATAAAAATATCCTGCCACAATTTCTTAATAGACTGTTCAGGAAGAGTTGATCTGAGTTTTTGGGGGGTTTCAATTTCTATGGAATAGCTTGATTTTTTGGTAGTTTTGTGTCATTGATTTTATGTAGATTTTCCCATATAATTCTATGAATACTTCTAGAATGATGGAATTCATGTGTATTTAGAGAATTAAAAAATTCACATCAAACATAAAAGAGTGGGACCTTTTTACAATATGAAGGTTTGGGATTTGGGGTTTTTTCTTTTTAACATAGGAAGGGAATCAGTGAAAGCAAGCCCTTAGGTCACATTTTTGAAGATATGTATTCGGAGTGAGTTTCTCCTATTTACTAGCTTGTGTTTCTTGTCAGAATGATCACTGCAGGTACTTGCATTTCTACCATTTCTGCCAAAGGTCACTTCTTCCCTTTCCTAGTACAAAATTCGGTGAAATGAAATTTTCCATAGTTTTACTTTCTTGTGTTAGTGAAAGTATAAAGGTTATTAGACATTAGGGAAATCCGTGTGCAATAGTTATTGCCTTCTATTCTGACTGTTCTAATCTGTTGTTAAATACTGAAGTTTTTGTGCTTGGGGTATTAGTGCAAGAGTTCACAATCTTCTTAAGACTCTGAAAGAAGGTGATATTATCCCTGTTACTTATTTTTCCACAGAGCTTGACAAAGGTTTCTGTCACAATGGAGTTCTCAGAGTGGCTGGCTTTGGAGTGGTGAGGTTTGGAGGTTTTTTAGTTCTTAAGAATATACTGGACGGTTCAATTGATACTAGCAGAACTGACAGAAATGAATAAACTCTTAGTGAAGGTAATCCTTAGTTGACTGGCAATCTCAGATGTCATGTGAAGGGTATTGAAGTCTGTGGCTAGCTTTGAAATGTTTTCAGGGAAAAAATTAAGTGAAAATTGAAGTTCCCCACAGACCTTTTTTATAGTATGGCAAGGTTCCTGATATTTCATTTAATATTAAAAGAGAAAAACCCAGCCAGACAAAAAAAAACCAAAACAAACAAAAAACCTAAAACAAAACAACAAAACCAAACAAATCCAAAATACTAAACTGTAAGACTGTATGTGTTTTCTAAATTGCTTTTTTTGTTAATAGCCTTGACTAATACCTTCTTCTGCATTTATTGCTTTTTGGAGTCCTTATCATTAAAGATACGAACAAAAACCCCATTTCATAAGAGAATAAAAGTAGCTGTTCCTCTCAGGAAACACCTTACCAAAATTTCCTTATACTGGTATAAACATACACTGTCCTACTGAAAATAGTAGCTGTTCTATTTTTAAACCAATGGAATGATGGTCAGACTCTGGACCAGTACCCCACACTATTTTATTTACATAAGTTCATGCATGAATTTTGATTGTAAAAGGCTTGAAGTGGAAAAGAAGGCATCTGAAAGCATATTAAGGAATGTATATACACTGCATAATGGGAGCAGAAGTAGCACACAACGTGAACTGCTGCTAAAATTATCTTTCATCTTCCAAGGTCTGCTTTTCTGAATGGAAACATTGGATAGTAGTGGTAGCCCAAGGAAAGGTTCAATAAATATTTTGCTATGTAAATATATTCAGGATTCTTTTGGTTTCTTTTTTGAAAAGAACATAAATTGTAATGCCCAATGCAATGTAACAATTTGCTTTTAGACAACGAGCACACACACACGCACAGAAATAGCACACAGGAATTTGAAAACAGAGAGGCATTCTGCCAGAGACTGTCAATTTTCAACTCATTACATTTTACAGAACCATTGCTTTTGTGTGCAAATAAAAATTTCAGCGTGATTAATAACTTATAAATATATTAATCCCTATGTGCACACCTTGGAAGAACATGAGATTAGAATTATGAAACTGAGGTCCTGCTTTAAGCAATTCATTAAATGTGTTTTATCTCATTTAAGTTCAAACCTAATATTAAGCCTGTATTTACGTGTTTGTCAAGTTAAAGCTTGAACTAATGTGACAAGTCCTCTTAGAGAGAGCAGAAGTGGGTTTGACTGCCACATACCAGAAAGCAAAGTTATTAGAGTCAAAGCACAGAGCTAGGAGAGAGAGAAAAGCAAAACTGAATCACTGAAAAGAGAAACCTGTCAGCCTAAATAAGGTAGAGAGAAAGTGGTATGGATTATGGAAAAAAAAACAACAAGCAACTGTCCTCAGAGAGACTGGGTACAATCCACAGGGAAGAATGTTACAAAGGCTTTAGAGATCATGGAATTGACTCGAAACTGAGCTTTGGAAGGCAGAAAAATGTGGCTGGTGTGCTGACATCCTGATTATTTTCCTCCAGACCTTCCTTAAATATTCAACCCAAATAGTGCTCATTTTTCATTTTCCCTTTCTTCCTGTGCCAACCTTCATCTCATTCTCTATGTGTCCTGCCCTTTCTATGTTTATTCCTTGAATTGTTTATGTAATCTTCTCAGCCGTTTTTACCCATGAATCCTTTCTGGGCTGTGAACATATCTGATGTTTTTTAAATGAGGGAAGGTTTCCTGCCCATGTTAGGAGGCTTGGAACTAGATGACCTTTAAGGTCCCTTCCAACCGTAACCATTCTGTGATTCTATGATTCTCTAAGGTTGTATGCAAAGATTATGCAAGATATTGTGACAAGTCATTGGTATTGAGCAATAAAAATCCGAGGAAAGAAGGGAAAGCTGTATTATTTCTAAATGCAACCACTGTTTTCTTAGCCAAAATTACTGGAGGGATTTTGAAAAGCTGAAGGGCAACACAACTTCCCAGAACAACAAAAAATACCTCATTTAAACCCCCAAACACACAAAAACCCATTAGCCATATCTAAACAAAAGTGTACTAACTACAAAGAAAATTCGTAGGAGGGAAAAAGGATCAGTTAGAGCATGAGAAGTTCTTACTTTGGGTCTGTCAGAGTGTTCCCTCACCAGAAATTTCTAACCGTTATTAAAACGTTTGCATTTCATTTTCTTCCACTTCTAATTGGAGACAACACAATAGCTTACCCCACTATTTACATGGCAGTATCAGCACCAGAAAAGCCAGATGTTAGTGATGTGGATTTTCTTGCAAGGTTATATTTACTTGAAATAATGTCTCATTTCAGGGGCCTAAGGTGAACTTTGAAAATAGATGCTCTTTCTTCTATATCTGGGAATTCATTTTAAATCTGCCTGTCAAAGTTTTCTGGCCTTAAATATATCTGACCTGTTAGTACCTGCCAAAATTGCTACATTTGGGGTTGTATTAAATACATCTTTTTACTAGGAACTGATTGAGTGCTGCCTTTGTCCTCCAATTTTTCCCCTTTTTCTTCCTTCCTACTGTATCTATTTAATCAATGAAGGGAATGCACAAGGCTTTTATCTGAGCAAGAGCAAATAAGTCTCAAATTTGAGCTGGACTCACAACAACAAATATCTGTAATAACTGTGAGCCTTTGATTGTGATAAATGGTACGTTAGCTTCTCCTGCTGTAGCTGTAGCTAGAAGTGTTTCCCTGGTACTTGGAAGACCTGTCAGAATTGCCTCCTTTGGAATTTTTCTCCCAGATTCTCAAATTTTCTGGGACAAACTCCATTATCTTTACTTTTTCCTCCTCACATCCAGCTATATCTTTGAATTTAACATCTATTTAATTCTTAAGGACTTTGGCTATGGTTTCAACCACACTGAAATGTGGGGCCATTCCCTGTTTGAGCCTGAAACACCAAGGTTGTGTGTTCAATCCCTTTGTGGGTCAATCAGTTAAGAGTTGGACTTGTTGATCCTTCTGGGTCCCTTCCAACACAGAATATTCTGTAATTCTGTGACTTAAGCCTGCAGGACCTTGATGTGTACAGCAAAGAACCACTAATTAGAACTGTAGGCAGCAAACTCCAGAGAAATCAGTCATGCCTCTCTGATGGGCAGACTCCAGGTAATCTATTCTCCAACTCTATTCCCAGATCTTGCTGCTTCTTTTATTTCTCCAGCTGTAACTCTTGTTCCATTAGCTTTCTTCCCATTGGGAAATTATTTTTCAAATTCTTATGAGGAGGGGGTGGGGGAGCTAGGGTTATTTAGCCTGGAGAAATGAAGGCTCAGAGGAGAGCTTATCACTCTCTTCAACTACCTGAAAGGAGGGTGTAGCCAGGTGGGGCTCAGCTTGTTCTACCAGCTAACATGTGACAGGGCAAGAGTAAATGGACTCAAGCTGTGCAAGGGTATGTTTAGATTAGATATTTAGTAAAAATTTTTCATGGAGAGGGTTGTAAAGCATTGGAATACGCTGCCCAGGGAAATAGTGGAGTCACCATCCCCAGAAGTTTTCAAAAAAATCACGTGGATATGGCACTTGAGGAAATGGTTTAGAGGTGAGTGTGGTGGTGGTGCTTGATTGATAGTTGGACTTGATGATCCTAAAGGTCTTCTCCAACCTTAAAAATTCTGTGCTTCTGTGGCTGTATAACCAAAACATGAGTAGTGTGTTCAAGCAGGATGTACACTGTGCTTGCCCAGTTGCCCTCAGCAGGGGTGTCTGCAGCTCTGCCCAAGATCACGGGGACTGGCATACAGCAACTGTGGCAGACTGCACAACTGTCAGGGGCAGAAGACTAGAAAGTCTCAACACCCTGCCTGTACTGGCTTTATTCACAGAATGGTGAGAATCTTTCTAACAGCTTCATGCTTTAAACTTCTCTTTTTGAACAAGCATGAGCAAAATATTGGGGTTTGCGGGTTTTTTAAATTGAAAAAAAGTTCAATCAATGCATTAAAGAGTCTCCAATACACACTTGCACCTGCACAGTAGTCCTCAGTGGGGATTTTGCTGGTAATTCCCAATCTCAGAGAGCTGAATGTGAATGAAGGCATGAGGATGAAATTTAGAAGGCTTTTTACAAAGTAATGAGTATAATTTCTGATTTCCAACGTGTAGAAGCTAAATATTCTTATCTTGTTAGAACAGTCATGATAATTAATAACCAAGGAGATTGTGTTTTATCTGGTAAGTTTGTCTTAAACCTCTCATATTATATGCATGTGTGTTCTTTAATATATACACCTATTCCCATATCTAGTACATTTTCTGTTGTTGTTGTTGTTGAAATCCCACCAGTTTAAAGGGTAAAGCTAAAGACACAGGATTGGAGGTACAGTCTCTCAGTACAGCTGATGAAACAGCAGCTCCTTCTGGTAAAACAAAGGAGAAAAACGAGGAGGTAAATCCTATAAGGTGGGGCAAATCTTGTTTGCAGGGACACCAAATCTTCTGAACCTCTTGTAGTGCAGGAGCTATGATTGCCAATAAAAGGCATACACAGTTTGTCTAATAGTTTCCAAAGGGAAAAATATTCATTTGCTCATAGACTGGGATGCCCTTTTAATTCCCTAGTGTGAATGTTAATAGGCTTCCTTATTAAAGAACCTCATTAAATTCAAAATCCCACTGAAAATTAACTATGCCATGATAATGCTGAGAAGAGAAGCTCATATAAAACCAGAAAATATATTTTGGATATCCTGTTAATCCAGTGAGATTAGCTGTCAAACATGTTGTCTTGGACCTCCAATGACCACAGTAATAGGTTCATTTTAATTTTATTTTCGTCATTCTACTAATGTGGTAACATGAAAAAAGCATCCAGATATACCTCTCTTTTGCAGTACTGATTAACTGGACTGTTTTGCTGTATATTTTTCATGTCTGTAGTGTTTCAGTGCTCATCATCATTTCTGGTAATTTCATTTTATAGAAGGTGGATGATATAGCAAAATATTTTGTGATAATCAAAGTGTATGAAAACAAGGCTGAGATACAGAATGAGTAAAATATGAATAAAGCAAGAAAGAAAACCCTCAACAATATTTGACTCCATTAAAGGCTGAACACTGAACCAGCAATTTAATCATAAGCACACCTTTATTGCTCTTTTTGCCTTTGAAATTGTTTTGTATTGTCCCCCTTCCCTGATTACTTGATGGCCTCAAAGGAAGGTTTTGAGTTCCACCAAGGCATATGGCTTCCCTGTGTGGTCCACACTCAGATTGTTCATGATACTCAGTTCTGTAGGGTATGACAACTCCTTTAAATCATGGAAATGTCTTTCTACAGAAAAGTGTGGAATTTGCAAGTAGTAATAGTTACCTCATACTTGTGTGTTCCCACAGAGAAATTGTCTCGTTGTAAGAAGGACAGCAGTGTTTGGGATGTACAGGTTTGCATAAAAGCTTCACATTTAGCAATTTTCTCTCCACACACGTGCAAATCCAGTTATACTGTGGCCTGTTCCACACATTACAAAATCAGTCTCAATATAGTTATGTTGCAGATAATGTTAACTCCGTACCCAGTGCCCACTGTTGTGAGAGAACATGAGTTATGGCTGGAAGAGGCACAGCAGTTATATCTGTGGATGTGGAAGACCACTTGTTAGACAGGACAGTGTCCCACTGACCTGCAGCTTCAGACTTACTGCCAAGCAGAGTAAAAAGGGCATCAGCTTTACAGTGGAAGTTACAGTACTTTTAAAAAATCATGACATATTTTTTGCCCTAGTGGGAAGCCATGTATTTAAGGGCTCAGGCAAAAAAGTATGTTAATCTGTTCCTCTAGGACCAGGCTTTGTACCAGCACCTGCTGACAGACAAATTGCTAGTGCCTGAATGAAAGAAGGGGAGGAATACCATGTCCCTTTGACTGTTAAAGAAGAAAGCATGATTTGGTGCCAGGATCTTACCATACCATATAATTAGTTATTCTTTACACTGGTCAAGATAAGGATGGTATGGTTTGAGTTGATTTGTGGGTACACATAATTACCCAGAGCCTTTCTAATGTTATAAAATTTTCTACAGACTTATTATTTAGTACAGTGAGGTCACTTATGTATTTATGATTAGATAATTGACTAAGAAACATGCTGGATTGAAGTGTGAACCTTTCTTGAGGGCAAGCAGTGGTTTCTTGCTTACCACAAAAAAGCTATTTTCCTACCAGTAAAATAATTATTAAGTTTTGCTGTGACTGCTATTACGTATTCTAATCTTTGTGAATGCATTAGAAATTGACAACAGTAAGACCTGCACTAGAAATGGTCCCCATACTGAGTAACCATGCTGCTAGCTAAAATGGTTTAATTTTCTGCCAAAGAGTTTCTTTGTCTGACAATCTTATTGTTGCTTAGTTCATGAGTAGGATGCAGAGGTCACTTATAGTTTATGGTTGATAATATGCCCCTCTCTGGGACATAATTGACATCACTGCAGTTGCAAGCCAAGGAATGAAAAGCTTTTATCTAAGTGATTATTTCATGAGCTTTTTCTTCAATCAAATCGTTAAAATTTATACAAATAATAAAGGAAACCAGGAAGCTTGTGACAACAAATTACATTCTAGTCAAAAGAAACATTCTGTATAGATAAATAAAGGGATAATAGAACTCATTTTTTAGGTTACTGAGAGAATCAAAGTCTCATTTATTTAGAAAGAGTCCTTTTCTAAACTCATTTGAACTTGTCAGAAGACTCACAAAATTCTTACTGCTGTGCATGTAACACAGATGGGAGAATAACTATAAATGAGAAGAGCTCACAGTTCCTCAGCACAAGTGAGACAGGGACATACTCTACAGAATCCAGCAAAGAGCTGATGATTATGGGGGCTGAAGTGTCTCTCCTGTGAACAAAGGCTGAGGGAGCTGGTACTACTGAGTCTGGAAGAGAGAAGGCTGAGGGTAGCATCTCATCAGTGTATATAAACACCTGAATGGAAGATGTAAAGAGGATGGAGCATGAGTCTTCTGTTAGGCTCACTTTCAGGACACAAGGAAAAATGGGCATAAAGAGAAAACACAGCAGGCTCTATCTGCACTTCAGGAAACACTTGTTTTTAACTTGTGAGCACTGGCACCAATTTCCCTGGGAGGTTGTGGAGTCTTTCACCTTGGGGATATATCAAAATTGGTTTTGGTCAATTGGCTTTAAGCAGCCCTGCTTGAGAAGGGCAGTTGGACCAGCTTATCTCCAAAGGTCTCTTCCAACCTTACTTGTTCTGTGATAAAGACACACATTAAATAAAACTCAGGGGTGAGATCAGCTCACAGAGCCATTTGAGAAACCAGTCATTGCTCTAATAACATTCTTAGGCATTAGAGAGACGTCACAGCGGTAATGATGTCTGGTTTTTTTCAGGGGGACTCTAGTTACTGCTGTCTTTCATGGCTTTTGCCATTAAGTATCAAGGACAGCTCGAAGTAAATTCTGTTGTCATTTTATGCCACTGGATTTGAAAGCAGTATTTGGCCCACACAGATTTAAAATCAATTTTAAGCTGCATTGTTTTATGTTACTAGGCATCCAAGTACAGAATATTCAACAGTAAGCCCTCAGATGTTATTGGAGTTTAAAACACTTTAGGATAGTTGACTACCAAACAAGCTACATCTCCTGAATGGGAATAAATAGTTACTCAGATGTCTCATGCTGATTTCAACAGCACCACGTTAATACAAGTGAAGGAAGAATTTGGCCCACGGAGAGGGCTGTAACACAGATGAATGCATTTAATAGATTTTTCAAAGGCTTATACTGGTGCGACAGCTTGTCTTTATTTAATTTTAACTCTCTAAATTTAAAGAGCAATTTAAACCAGAATGATAGAAGCTAGAGGGGGAAGACACCTATTAGATCACTGAGTTAATCTCATGTCACTGCACAAATGTTCTTTAATGTGCATTTTCAAGTATTTTGTCCAGAATTGTTCTTAAAGTCAAAAACAACAGGGCTTCCACGCCTTAGAGAGGATTAGGATTTTCTGGCCCTCAGGATATTTCTCAGATAAAGTCTTTCTTTTCCTTTTCAATCTTTAATTGATGTACGTCTGATGTTTGCGAAAACAGGAGGAAGTTTAATAAAGGACCTTTATTGCCTGCTTTTTGTTGACAGCCTACAAGGAAATGGGAACTACAGCTTTAGGAGTAATGCAGCTTTTTCTGATGCAGCAGAGCTGCAGTGAAAGCTCAGCCCCACCCTCTCAGACACCCAGCATAACCTGCTCTTTCTTACTCCCAATACACAGTTTTACCTTGTAGGTATTTTTTTGGCTCTGCTGTTACCTCAAAAAGCTCTTTTAGCTTATCTCTTTATTTTGCAGACAGAAATGTTCATTTTCTTTCTTGCTGTTTAGTAAGAATGTCAAACCTAATAGTGAAGATGCCTTTCCTATCTATTCCATAGACATCCCTGAGCTTTTTATTTCTTTGCTCTTTCTCACACAAATAATTTTGTTCATGTACTGTCAGTTTTCTTTCCCCAAAGTCTTAGATATTTTCTGACTCATGGTTGTTGAGTTTTTTCTTTTTTTCTGCTGTTTCTCTGAGGTGACATGTTCATTATCTGGCCATTATCTTTCAGGATTTTCTTTTTTTATCTGTTATTCCCCTAGCCCCTTAATTCCCTTTATTACCCCATTTCAAACTAGTCACCCATATCTCCTCCTGCAGCTTGCCAAATTAGTTTCTTTCTTGTAGATTTTGTTCTTGCCTAATGACTGTTGGAGATGCTGAGGAACCAGGGTATTTTGTGGTGGAGATACTGATATTAAGCATGTTGAAGATTTTTTATTTCATAGGATATTCTTAAACGGTGGTGAGATCTGAGTTGGTAATAGATTACAATCATTGACAAACAGGAGAGAATTAGGCTCTAGACACAAGACAAAAGATTAGGAAATAAAAATATAAAAATATCCAGGGAACTAATTGAACTTTACACATATTTAGCAGTGAAACAGTGTCCTACTGCTAAATTAGGACTCGTGTTGATACTGAAGATTACTAGACTGGCCATTAACATTGGAACAGCTTGAAGAGGAGGAGTTGCCTGGCTGCAGGGCCTTCACTGCCATAGAAACTGAAGAACTCACATGGTCTTTGGACAGAGCAGTGAATCCTATCTGGATCTTAAATGTTTAAGATGATAACTGTTGGATCACGGTATTAGAAGGCATTGCTTTCAATGTGTGGCCTTTTCCATAAGGGCTTGCTGTTCCACAATGGTTAACTTTGGTGACTTGCTGCAAATTGCTTCTTTCCTTTTCAAAGTTGCTATAAACAGAGTCTAGAAACTTGACATTGGGTTTGGGGGACTGTGTTGTGTACTGCAGAGCAAGTCATCTAAAAATTGATGCTGCTGCGCCCCATTTCTTACTGTGATGTATAAATTTGTTTCTGGATCTATATTTAGTAACTACTAAGACTGCAATGATGCAAAAAAAAAAAAATCTGAGCACAGCTGGTGGGATAAGTACTCTAATGTAGAGGGAAAAGGAATTAAGAAAGTTGATGGGTGAAATAAGAACCCAAGAATTACTGCACGCAAAATGTGGAATATATTGATGGATGGATATGTCCAAAACTTGATTGACTGTTTTGAAGAAGGCCTTTGTTAAATCTGAGAAAGTGGCTCTATTCTGAAAAGTTAAAAATATGTTGTATATCTTGTTCAGACGGAGTATTGATCCCTGGTGTTGATCCAGAGTGGTTTGTCCCAATTTGTCCTAAATTACTTTGTTTCAGGTTTACCCCTCCCTCAAGTTCATGTGTAAAAAACAGTAATTTTTTTACATCAATTCTTTTTTTCTAGTTTCCAAAACTGTAACAGGATAATTATTATTTTAAAGAAAAGAACTATAAAGTTGAAAAGCAATTATTAGTTAATGTTTAACACACCAAGAAAAGCAGCCTTTTCTTTCTGAAGTTAAAGCCATAGAATGCTCCTTTTTCTGTCATGAGCCAAAACTACTACAATTTTTTCCATGTAGTGTACTGCATACTGCCATGGTGCAGCTTTTTAAAGAAGGCATTGCCTTCATTACTAAAGTAAATTTAGTACTAGATAAATTAGATAAAATAGAAATAGATAACTATGCTTTTTTTTAAACACCTAAGTATTTTTAAATGACCTTATGATCAACTATTGCAAGAATAAATCAAGCCATGAAAGTTTTACAACAGCAGCATACAACTGAAAAGGAAAATAAAATTAATTACTTTACATAAGAAAGGTTCTAATCTGATCTGAGAACATAAATAGACAGACTGATAGAGATATGACTAGAAATGAACGAGGAAAGAACTGACTGAATCTGGAAAGACTCAGTTACTGTGCAGAACTCAGCTCTCAGGGTGTCAAGGCCCTGAGTGCACCCGCAAGCACTAATTGTCCTGACCAGTCGTAGTGCGCCAATTTATCCTCTGCCTTTTGGTCCAGAAGCTTTGTTTAAGCTCAGGTTGTGTCCCTAGTTCTGGCCTGACTTATAAAACATGTACCCCTGCGCCAATCCTCTGGGTCCTGATGTTTTTGTTGGATATACAATTTAACCTCAGCCCTGACTGTCAAATCACATTTGCCTGATGATCGCTGGGCTGAGCTTATTACTGCCACCAACCCTGCTTGGTCCTGTGGAACTCACCCTTGTTGAAGTCCCTACCCCTGGCTGTGCCAAGGCCACCTGTAGCTCATCCTCCAATGTGTAGGAGTCTTGGTCTTGATGCTCCATGACAGCCACTTCCAGTGGTCAGTTCCCTGCAGTTGATGGCTGGTGCAATCCAGGGTGTGATTCGTCTCTGTCCTTGAAAGGGTGTGTGGATGGTTTGAGCTCAACCTGTTGCCTACTAAAGCTTTCAGGTTATTCTATACAAAGCCAGTTTTCTAACTATGTCGTTCTCAGCCTGTACAACTGTAAGGGTTTATATCATCACAGATGCAAGGTTTTCATTTGCCTTTGTTGAACTTCATAAGAGTCCTTTTTATATTCAGTCCGCTCTTTTGTCCATTCAGCATCTTTCCAGTGTGAACCTGCCCACCCAATCTGATGTCATTTGCAAACAAGATGCAGGACCCTTTTGTTGTGCTATCCAAGCTATCAATTAAGATTTCAAACAATATCAGGTCCAATATGAAAACTTGAGGTACATTACTTGTTTCTATCTATCAGAACTTATTGGCAACTGCAGTTTTAAAAACCAAGAGTCCAACCTAATGCAAAAAAACCCCATGAAGTATGTCTAAGTATTAATCTAAATTTCTCATTTGGTATTTTAGGAATTATTACAAAACCAAAACCTCTGGAGCAAATAGCCTTGCAAATGGACAAAAGCAACGAATTCAAAAGTTATAGCTACAGGGTTGGAAATTGGGCAGCTCTGAATATCCCTCTGCCAAACTGAGACAAAACACATCTCTATTTTTGCCTTGTTTCTCATTGAATATATTGGAAAGGCACTGTACTTGGGAAGTAGATAGACATCCAGCAATTTTTCTCACATTGATAGCTTTGAAATGTCTTAGTCATAATCATACAATGAGATACTTCAGCATTTCAAGCAAAGTAGCCACTTTTGAAGGTAGCTCTTTAAAATGAAAAGTACAAATATTTTTTACCCATAAGAACAGTGAAACGCCTTTTTTTTTTTTTTTTGCCAAGGTATTTCATACAGTTGCTTCAAATCCTTATTATTCTAAATGGCATTCTTCTCCATTCTGCCCAGAATTTCCACGAGGTGTTGAATAGATGTCTCAGTAAGAGGCACAGAGGTGCTGTGAACTGCTACTCTCAACAGAAAGGGAATGCACCCTTGCCTCTTTGACAATCATTTCCTTTAAAAGCCTGTCATGCACTTCAAAGGAAGCCCAGGAAATATTACTACCCACTTATGAGTTGTTGCATCTGTCATTTATCAGTTATTTCTTACAACTAGCTCAGTAGAGATGGTACGTGAAATTAGGCACAAGAAAATTCTTTGTCTTTTCTTGCTTCATTCGATAGCACAACCAGATCCCTACTCAGGCAGCCCAGAGAAGTCAAGCATGTTCCAACAAGTGGTTCCTAGAGGACTATATATGAAGTATAAACCTGAATATCTGAAGATAGACAGACAGATAGACTCCTGGCAAAATAAGTGTGTAAAATAATGTTAAGTAACAGTATGCATAACTTATAGATGAGAATAGTTGGGGCAGACTCTGCCCAAACTTGTCCAAAGGGTGCATTTGAAGATACTTTGGACCATTGAATCAGGATGGCACATTTCTTTGAGCTTTTGAGTCCTTGTGGCTTTGGGTCATTATCCTTTGCAGGCTTCAATTCTGCTCGAACCTCAGCTAGGCTCAAGCAAAAACCTTTGTTGCCAGACAACTGATTTTTGTGGCTTGGATCAGTTTCCACTTGCTGAATAGACTTTATGTGATTGGCAGTCTAGCAAGTACTTTATTTTATGAAATGCATGGAATAACAAAACTATTATAAGTTTTTGTTCTATAATTCACTTACTGACGTGTTAAAGATGTTGTTTGGAAGATTAAGGAGAAAGGAAACTCTTCAAGTAATGAAGAAAAAAAAGTAAAGAAAATTTGCATTTGAATGACATCCAATTTACCATTTACCTCCTGTCAGTTTGCTTTTCTGGTTGATTTTCCTCTGAAGTGCCATGTATTCAATATAAACAAATGCAGAGGGAATACAGAATGACACTATTTTTGTTTTGGTTGTCTGTTCTATTATTTGTGCAGACCCAAGATGTGAAAAACTGTTGGTCTGCTACCTTTCAGAATTTTTTACAGTTATTAAAAATACCCTATGTAATTTCAACAGAAGCATATAACAGATATCTTTGTAGCCATCATTTCTAGGAATGGTTGGTGGATGACTTGAAGCATGAGTTCATGTCTAGGTAGTTACAGATCAAATGCAAGTAAAATGTAACAGGCATGTAAACAATGAATATAACTAACCAGAGAAAATACTAAAGTTGCTGTCAAGAGAACTGTCCTTCAAGGAACATATTTGTAGATGTATATGAAGCAAATGGCATTTAAAAATGGAATTAATTTTATTAACTTATTCTTTTCGTTTTAAAACTGGTGAAGCTACATGATTTTTCCTTTTTGCATTTATCCACATCTACAGTGTAACTTGCTGGTTTAGTTATCAGATCACAGAGACTTTTTTAGTTTTTGTTTAGGGGTTTTGGGTTTTTTCAGAATTCAAACAAATAATAAAACCTTGTTAAAACTAAAGCATTCACAGTTTTATGAGGCTATACAAAGTCATAGAAAAGTGAAAAAAAAAATAGTAAGGTCTTGATTGAGATGATTCAGAGTTTTGATTGAAGCATTCATGTAAGTGCTTTTTTGGACACGTGCCAGGGCACTTGGTTGTTCTTTCACTCATGACTCTCCACTGAAGCAGATCTCTCAGGCTGTTGACACAAGTCCTTTCTCCAATTTATTGTGGTAACTTGAGCTGATGCAGGAATGGAGTTTGCATTTCAATTACCAGGAAACTTGGGGAGAATTCAAAACAGGAATGGGATTTGAACTATGCTGTTTAGCTCACGTCATATCCCGAGAACTCCAGAGAACCCTTGGTGGACTGGCTCACCTTCCTGCCTACTGACACAGTCCAAATGAGCTGCAGAACAGCTCAATGTCTCCTCATCTGAGAGGAAGTGTAGCTTTTAGATACATTTCAGTGATTTTTATCTTATTCATCTATGATATAATTTTTTATGGCCGTATGGCCTAACATAGTCTGAGCATGAGCTATCTTTTCAAAAGATAAGCAGTTAAGAAAGATGGAGAAGTCTGTCTGCCTCACTAAAATTAAATGCAAAAATATGGTAAATTAGTGTTCCTTTAAA
>WAAE01011780.1:0-32104 GCA_013400495.1 Nicator chloris | reverse complement strand
TGAAACTATTTCCCCACGCATCTTGACATAGATTTAAATACTGCTCTAACAAGTGTTATTAGTTGTTGAGTCTTTCCGCTGTGTTTCATATGTCTTTAGGGACTATTTCAGGTCCAGCATCCTTCAGAAGGGTCTTTTAGAAATTTTGTTTTCAAGAACTCATTTCTTAATTTAATTAACAAGTATTAAAAGCAATTTTATAAAAAGACCCCCTACCTAAGGAATGAAGTAACTTCTGTCAAACCACAGAATGGGTACACATTTTGCTCACTCATATAACAGCTCATTGTCACTTTTCTTTTGCACAGCCAAGCCACCTGCCTACGTATCAATTGTTCTTTACCATCATCTCTGGAAAATTTCTTTGGCATCACTGGCTATAGGAACATTCAACGATGTACCAAGACCAATGAAAATTATATGTTTCTACCATAAAAGAAGGGCCAGGGCTAGGTGTGCTTGCTGGCAACAAGATGCATAGTGATCACAAAAACATGTGTAAGCATTGACTATTTCAGTGAAATTTAGCAGCAGTCTGGCACTGCTGTTGGGTGGCAAAGGACTATAGCCATCACTGGGAATTCTGGGTTTGGGCTCTGACTACTCTTTCTGAAATGTTTTAAGTGCATCTAATGACTTTTTTAATATAAAGTGATTGGTTTAATAAGAGTGATACTGGACCAGCAGGTCCTCTGCTACAAACAATAACACAGTATTTCAATAATATCCATAACTCCACTAAAGTTGGGGAAACATCTACCTTAAGCTCTGCATTAGATCGTGGTTCTTATATTTAACAGTTCCTTGAAGTGGGCCTGATCTTTTGTTTTCAAAGATCAGGCATCAATACAAGCGCCTCTGAAGAGGAAGATGGAGCAATTTCTATTGTTGAAAACAACGTTATTGCCACTTCTTATCAGGCCACATTGGGAACTGAAAGGTATGAAATTTTCCAGACACATTAAAGCAAAGAGAAAGTTTCTGTCAGGTGTTAACGCAGCTTGCCAACAAATTTATGTCACTGAAAAACTACTTAAAGTGTCTTGACAAATGTCTTAATTTTGTTTAATCCCTGACTTCTCTATATTTCCTGATGATTTCTTATGCTCATGGCATAAAATCTCACTATAAAGAAACAAGCCAGTTGCAGTGGATGAAGACAGGGTGTAACCAGTTACAATTACTTTGTTGTTGAGCTTTTGAGTTTACCTATGATTTATGGAACCAATCCTACTTTTATGAACATCATTGGGAAATCAAGGCCTGAAATTCTTCTTAAGGGATGTTTGTATGTGTTGGCTGTATGCTCTGACTCAGTTCTCAGTTAACTCCTGTTCCAAGCACAGCCCTAAGAGGATGATGCTTGTACTGATTTCAACATCACAGGTATGTCATCTCGGTGGCAGGGACAGCCTCATCATGGCATTTTATCAGCTCTCTGCAAGACAAAAGGGTAAATCTGAGGATTAAACTGTGCCCCTCTCAGAGTCAGACACAGGGAGATGATTCTCATCGCCAGCCTACTTCGCCATCAGTGAGCATCTCTGACTCCATGGTTTGCATGGCAGAGGTCCCACCAAGGCACTTTATTCAGTAATCACAGAACAAACTGTCTTGTGCAAAACCTGCTGAAGTTGAAACTAAATGGATTTATCAGGAAGGGGCTTAAACTACTACTCCCCCACCTTTCAAAAGCAGGCTACACTCTTTCTGCAGAGGCTTTCAGAGTTAGTGTGAGATACAAGAAATAATTTAACTTCGGGGGTGGATTTTTAAAAAAATTATTTATAAGGCTGCCACTTGCAAATGCTTTCAAGCACTAAGAAATGCAGAACCAGTGACAGCAGCAATCTGAACTTCTGTTCTTTGAACTGCACAGTCTCTTTTAGCCTCCTGCTTTCCTTGGGTTATTGCTGTGCTCCTGGTGTAGTCTCTGCCTTCTCCTGCTTGCAGGAGAGTATTTCACACCAGTTAAACTGACAGTTCTGTTTGATACAAGGTCTGGATTCACTACTGTGCTACTGTCCAAACCGAGTCAGGTCTGTTTTCCGTTAAATGCTGCAGTGTCCCTCATCTTTGCACTAAGCCCCGCCTGTAAGCTCTTACCAGGAAACTGTTTCCAGATCCTTCCGGATTACTAATCAACAACAAAAGTCTCTATGCAAAATAAACTTTAGAAAGGTACATTTCTAAAGAAGATACTCAGAATTGGTGTCCTTTCTTTCTTCTGGTTTTGAGTTCAAGTATCTGTTCCTGGCAGATCAAGAGAGTCCATTTCTTTAAATGTACAACATATGGCTCACATCCTGTCACCACCCTTCCACAAAGAGATCTAGCATTTCTGACTAAAATCCTCTTCTAGTGAAAACTGGGAGCTGTGTGGATTCAAATTCACTGACAACTCCTTTCAATTGCCCAACACCCAAAAATCCCTGGACAAGTCCAAAATCAGACAAATCAAAAATGGTACATAAAGTCTGGTTTTCAATGGCTTTACTATTTCTCAAAGCACTTTAGTTCCCACATTTTACTACCCCTGCAGTCAAGAAACACTTTGCAATATTTCTTCAGAATCACAGCACTCCATGAACTTGATTTGTACAGAAATGGTCTTAAACATTATGTAAGTAGAAGAGAAGCTAACATCCTTGAAGGACTATGTCCAGGGAAAAGTTCTGCTAAGGTATAAAGGTGCTTAAAATCAAGTTCCAAGTTATGGTTGTAGGACATATCTCCTACTCACAAGCGCAATCTGGAAACATTAAAGGAACAGGGGAGATCCCCAAGTTCTAGGTCCTCTCTTTTCTCAGGACATCATTAACTGCTTCCCCCAGTTCCTGCCTCAGTACTGTGGCATAGCCCAGCACTGCAGCATTAATGGGCTTTCTACGCTCCAGCACTGAATCCACCTTTTTTCCCACCTTCCTTAGCACAAACCAGATCACAGGGAAGTTGCTTCACAACCTGTGAGCTGTTTCTTCTCCCCCACAACCCTCCTCAGCTCACCCAGGCCGCACCCAGATACCACAGGTCCTCTTCCCACAGCCACCACCTCATTGCCAGCATAGCTGGCTCTTAGAAGGATGTTGTCTGAGTTTTCACCATTTCAGCCAGCCAGCACAGAGGAGAGGAAAATCCATCTTGAGGAAGCGGGTTCTTTCACAAGTTTAATGCCCTCAAAAAAGGATGAAACAATTGGTGCCAGCACAATGGCTGATGCAGACATTGCAGAAAATTCTCCAGATTTCCCACTCCTCTTATATTTACCTACAGTTCTAACAGTTAAATCACATGAACACATTATAACGTCTGAAATCCTAAAGCAGGAACTATCTAGAGAGAGAAAAACTGGGCGCCCAATGCACAGTTGCAAGTAATAGCTGGTGGTGGCTGGGGGCAGAACAAATTGCCAGAGGGCAAGGTACAGCCACGAAACCCAAACCTGTTTACTAGTTACAGCCACTCATTTTCATCTGCAGACTAGGTGTACAATGATATACAGTCAGGGTTATCTACACAGACAATGAGAAACAAACACACATTTCCTCTTGCAATTCTCAAACCAGGTGTAAATTATTTTAAACAGGGCCAGTGCCACTGTTTAAAGATACAGATAAGGCAATGGAGAAACTGAGGGCTGGATTCACACCTCACCTTCCCAGGGGAAGCTTTCTTCTCCAGGATGAACTGGGTGTGAAACAGAAATTATTCAGAATGAGAAAAAGTCATGCTGAAATAAATGACTGCAGAATACAGCTCAGAACACTGGCTTGTAATTTGCACAGGTAACGTAGAGCTATGATTATAGGTTTCCTGGACCTGTAAAATGGGCTTGTGATGTTATCTTTTTCAAGGGTGTGACATGCAGCTTTTATTTAATGAAGTTTGTGAATCAAAACAGCTTTAAAATTAATGAGTAGGACCAGGCCTGTGGAAACACTCCCAGCTGAGGCAGCGCTTCGATGGGAAAGAAAAGATCTTTTTACTTGGCCATTTGCATCTAAAAGCAGATGAAAAAGATATTTAGATTGACTGGAAGTGGAGTGGCAGGAGGTAGGCAAATAAAGGGACAGAGTCACAGAAGCACAGAATGGATGCTGAAAGGCGTCTCTGGAGATCACCCAGCCCAACTCTGCTGCTTGAGCAGGGCCAGCTCCAGCAGGCTGAATGGGCTGTGTCCAGCTGGGTGATGTGTATCTCTGCCCATACAGAGAACGTGTTCCAATGTTTGACCACCCTCAGGGTAAGAAGAGAGTTTTGGTATGTGCAGATGGAGCACCATGCGTTTCTGTTTGTGCCCATCGCCTTGTGTCCTGTCATGAGCCACCACAGGGAAGAGTTTGGCTCCTCCTTCTTCCTGGCTATGTCTTGCATTCGAGAGCCATAAATTGGCCAAGTGCCAGCCAGTGTGGCACACAGACCCAATTTCCAGCCCCACAACAGAAGTGCATCTGTGTCACTGACCAGCAGGGCCTACATGAAGGATACGGAGTCCAGCCAGGTCTCGGGCATCAGCAGGGAAGAAATGTGAGTCACTTATGTTTTAATGGCGACCTAGAGCACCTGAT
This sequence comes from Nicator chloris, assembly GCA_013400495.1. NCBI lineage: Eukaryota > Metazoa > Chordata > Aves > Passeriformes > Pycnonotidae > Nicator > Nicator chloris. The sequence goes on along the minus strand of WAAE01011780.1, from coordinate 27,536 downwards.
TTCCATGTGAGAATAGGTAACCAAGATCCCTGTGTCCCCAGAAAAGTGCAAGATAAAAACCATGGAATTTATGGAATGCACAATAAGCATATTGTTTACAAAGAAGAGATTTGAATTCCAATTTTGTATCATCCTAAAACTGTTATTTCAGTAATTATTCACACATTTGGTTTTAATAAAATACCCCAACTTACAGCCAGTATTTTTACATAAAAACTTTCTTCTAGGAGAGCTCTGAATAATCTCAATGTCTATATGCTTTTCCAAGCTACCCTTGTGTCACAGAGAATCTGCACAAAAAACATCCTTCTAGCCTACAGGAAAGTCCATTTCCATTTTATTGTGCAGCCACCTTTCAAAAAAAATGATAAAACGTTTTTTAAATTGTTATTTTCCCCCTCTTTCTAAACTTAAAACCATTGAAGATTTGAAAAGATTACCTCTTCAGAGAGCTACTAAGAATACTGGGTTTTGAATATACTGAAAAAACACTTTCAAGTATATTCAAAATCATGAAAGAGGACTTGTTCTGCAGTCTTGACAATGGTTAATGCTGTAGTAAATCTCAGTTTTCTACCAGCAAATCATGTTGTGTCACCGACCATGTTAACTACTGACCAAACTGCATAAAGCAATGGCACCAGTTCAGGACTTTAATGAAACTCAGAGTCAATGACACCTGCAGGATTTCTTGCTATACCTTTGTCATAACCCCCAAATTTTCTGTCCTGAAGTGTCATGTGTGAAACACTCAAATGGTTCTGGACAGAAAGATCCTTGAGTCAGACTAACTTCTTGAGTCAGCACTAGAGGATGATATCACAGAGTTTGCAAAAAGCAGCCCCAAAAGCAGATCTGGTAGCAGAATAAGAGGAGCAGAAATGCTTGCAGCCCAGCCCTGAAGGGTCTGTGGCAACTTTAAGTCAGAGGAAGCAGCTACAAATGTCTCTCCACAGCAGTGGAGGGCAGTGGCACTGCCAAGCCCATGTAGTGGTCAGTACCACACACACCCCCCTGTGCTAGGCAGGGCTGATGCTGAGAGCACAGGGCTCAGCCCAGTCTGATGCATCTTATTCAGGTTTGCCTATCAGGCAATACTCCAGATCCCAATCACCCAAGGTAAACGAGACTTAACTGTATGATGGGGTTGATTGTTGACATGATTGCTGCCACACTCGACCCAGAAACAGCAAGTAACATGCAACACACACAAACCAGCAAAACACACATGTAAACCTCATCTAGACTGACCTGTTTTATGTGTAGGAAGTCACAATGCTTGCAATTAGACCTTAAGGGTAGGATTTGTGCTCTACATTCAACACACTTCTTTAGCCAGTACACAGAAGTTTGAAAAGAAGGAGCTGAAAATATATATCTATGTCAGCAGGCTTTGTGACATGGAGTCTTCAGTCATGCATTGGTACAGACAATAAAGCCAGCTTTTGGATCCAAACTGTTCCCATTGTACCTAAAAAACCCCAAACAGTATAAAATAACTTACCTTTCAAAGGCACAACGAATGACTACCAAGATTAAAGCAAAAGGGATACTAAGCAGGAGATCACGAGGTTGAGGGTAATGAGTGTCTTCAGATTCTTGCATGTCCTCCCAGGTGATTCCTGGGGGCAGCCAGAACTCGTGCTGCCACAGCCACTCATACAGAGAACGAGCCATCCTGGAAGGAGGAGAGACCAGAATAAAGTGAGCCCTGCACACAAGAAAACCTGTCAGCACAAGCTGGTGAAGCCAAGGAAGGATTACACCCTTGCTGAGGTTGCATCTGGCTGTCTAAGCAGAACAGCTGTGGGATGCAGCACTGCCCAAGGAACTGATAACCTGCTCACAGATTCTCATAGTGTGCTTGGTAAATGCTGACTCCTGGCACCAAATCAAAACAGGGGTGAAATGGAGAAAAGTGCCTCAGAATTCAGCAGAGTATTAATGCCAAACTTCTCAGGTTCACAGATTCCTCTCTACAGCTTGGTATTGTGGAGGTGTGGCAAGTCTGCTCTACTTTTTTATGTATATATCCTTATTTTTCAGGTTTTGATAATTTGTATTTATTTTGTATTTATCTATTTACAGTTTGTAATTCCATTATCTCTGTGTGTGTGTGTATGGATTATACTTATTATTCTGAGACTTCACCTTATAAAAGGAAAAAAAATCAGCTTTGACTTTGAATTATTAAGGAAGGTACTTCCAGGAAAGAATTTTTGTGCTAGGTGGATTTTGTGTTGGATTCTTAAAGTAATTTTGAAGACCATGCTTAAATGTGGGGTCTACATATATGATCAGTGAATTTAGCAGCAAAAAGGACAGCAGAATGTTTATATGACCATTCAACACACACACAAATACTGTTTCTAGATAACTACCTCACACACAAACATGAGCTGTACCGCTCTCCAATACAGGTTGCTCATTCTTAGCTAGGAACAACCAACATCCCAAATACAAGCTCTGAAGTCAAACAGACTGTGCAGGCACAGAAGAAGGAAATGGGAATGAAATACCCACTGAGATAATCAGAACAGTGCACAGGAAATGCCACCTTGGGAAACCAAGGGAAAAAGCATACAGTTTAAGTGTCTGGTCCGTGTATTATAAAGCTTCTCTTCAAGCACAGTCCCAAGGCCAGGCCCATTTTCTGCAAGAACTGTCTATCAAATCAAAAATTAATCAGTCATTTTATCCTGAAGATAGCTTTAATTTTGATGCAATTTCTCTGTTAAACTCATTCTACAATTTTGGAGTCTGAGGGATATTTTCTGAATCACAACCATGGAGTCATAGAATGGGTTGGCTTAGACAGGACCTTGAACCTTGTTCCACCCCCTGCCATGGGCAGGGACACCTTCACAGCTGCTCTTGGAAACCTGTGCCAGGGCCCCACCACCCTCATGGGGAAGAATTTCTTCCTAATATCTAATCTAAATCTACTCTCAGTTTGAAGCCATTCCTCTATGTCCTGTCACTCCAAGCCCTTGTAAAAAAGTCTCTCTCCATCTTTCTTGTAGGCTCCCTTCAGGCACTGGAATGAAATGTTAACATCTTTTCTGGATTTGGACTTTACTATTCACCTCAATGTGTCTTTTGATCTGACTACAACAGGATGCTATTTCTTCAAATTTGACTCATTTCTCCTGGCACATGCACAGCCAATTCAGTTTGAGGACAAAGCTGATTAAAAATATATGTGTAATTGATAGTAAGTGGATGCAAACTTTCTAATTACATATAGAAAAATGCATATTATATATAGAATTTATATATCATACCTAAAAAGCAGAAAAACTTTCCATTTGTCCCCAGAGGAAAAGGAAAACCATCATGAAAAATGCATTCTTCTCCACTGTACACTGCCTAATTTCAGCTTTTCATAGTAAAATCCACAGCATAAAAATCCTCCTAAAAATCAAGAGCCTGGCATACTGAGGAACTGCAACCAAAAGAAGTGGAAGTATGGCTTCACTAGCACTGAAAAGAAACCCAGGTCTTTTACCAGAGTTCAGTTTGACAATAATCAACAGTATTTTCTTTCTGGTGTAGCTTCTGGGCCTCTGGAAACTGTGGTTTTGATCCCACTTTTAGGCTGCTCTCCATTCCTTCTTCTAGCTCTCCTTCCTGACAATGCCTGGACAAAAGCCACTGGCACACAAAATTGAGATAAAGAGGGTTTATAGACTCCTCAAATCCTATTTTAAGAGTCTTACAAGCAAGATGCAACAGTTTTTGAACTACCTGTCAAATCTCAAGTCTCTAGAGCTCTCTGGGGCCTAGAGATTAGGATAGGATCAGGACAGGACCCACCTGTCCCCACCAAGGCTGTTTGGAGGTGGGAACATCTGCTACCAACCACCTGTTCCTTTAGCAATAGTTCCCTTGCTTCACCTTCAGTGCTTCAACAAAAACACCTGAAGCCAGGACCATGGAGGCTGGTGACAGCTCACTGGTGACAGAGCTAGCTGAAGCACACATACACACCTGCCAGAAAAAGCTTTTCAGACTACTCAGTAAACATGCTGCTCACCAGTACAGCTCCATTTGGGTGACACAGCCCTGTGCCCATGGGACAGGGTGGCTGTGCTGAACCCCCAAGCCTCGGTGAACCATTTTTTCAGGATGTCCCCAAACTTCCTATAGACTGTGTGAACCCAGATTTCTCCATAAAAGTCTACATTTTCAGAGTGGAATGTGTCCGTGTAGAAGCAAACTGTAGACAGGCTTAGCCTAAGATGAATTCAACATCCTGTAACCATGAAGCATGGTGACACCACACCAAAAGAGCTCGTGCACTTCAGACAGTACTGGATACCAGCTTGGAAGTGCCAGATAACCTAAGTGAGGTGCCTGAATTGCAAAGAACTTTACAGGCATTGAATGTTCCAACCTCAACCTCAAAACATTGGTAAATTTTCTCAGGTGTTAAAAATCTCAGCTCTAGTCAGGAAAAGCATTAGGAATACCTAGGAGAACTCCAGGGAGAAATTACACTTCCTCCTTGGCTCAGCTCTTCAAAAAACATCTCTTCAGTAGGTTTTCCCACTGTGCAGACAGAAGGCATGCTGGGGAAAGCTGCCATCAAGCCAGCTCTGCAGCTACACAACCCCACATTCTCCCTCCTGAACTGGATATATCTGGCAACAACACAAAACCATACTTGGTAGAGAACACCAGCTGAAATCCACTGGGGACTCTCTGTGGGAGAATACAAAACTGATGTCCAATTTGCTTAGGGGCAATATATAGATTCAAAGTGCTAAGGGAGCAAATAGCCATTACCTAATCTACTTTCATGTGCAAACTATAGATAGTCAGGATCACCCTCATGGAGTATTTCTTGATCTTTGCAGCTGTCTTTACACATTGCAAAAATACAGAACAGGGTACAACATGAAGCAACACATATATCTTTTGCAATTATACAGGTCAAGTTCTCAAGTCAAGTCTGCTGAAAAGCTGAAGACAATGGTCTGTCTAAAAGTTCCTTTGAGCACCCCCAGAAAAGTGTAAGCAGACCCATTTCTTTCTCAGAAGTTTGTTACACCTCACACAGCATCTATCCTGCACTGTAGCTTTGTAATGAACCAAGCTTTGTAGCAGAACCAAGCCCTGCAGCTCTGAGTACAGGTCTAATAGAGAAGAAGCAAGAACAGAAATAAATAACAGTGGGAAACGCTGGACAGATCAACATAAGGACTTCACAAACAGCCAACAAAATAGTAAATGCTGAAAGAACAGCTTTAGGTTGGTTGTAGAAGGTACATGTAAGGATGAAATCAAAAGCAGAGAAGCATCACAGCTACACCATGGGGACAGGGAGGACAAGGCTTCAGCACTTCCTGAACCCATAGCGCACCAAGAGGAGACAGGCAAAGTGGAATTCACAGAGCTCCTTTGAGGTGACACAGCCAGAAGGTCTTGAAGCAACTGGACTCTGCAGCCCAATGGCCCCAACCACTGTATGTTGAATCTTGCCTTTCCTGGTGTTGCTTGTTTTTTTGGTTTTTATGAACATAGTGGTTTTATTTGAATCCTTAGCATTACAAAGGTCTCTGCTGTTGGACTTGCTGAGCTGTCCCAAGGAGAGCAGGAATTGTTGCATCTGTAGTGCCTGCAGCAGAGCAGCACTGCAGGTCTCCCCACCCTAAGCCACAGAACACCACTGTACTTAGCCCCTCAGAGACAGGTTTATACTTGGTTTCGCTTTCAAAGCAGAACTGTTTGAGAAGAAGCAGGGCATCCAGCTAAGGAGGTTACTCCTTGTCTTACAGGTAAAATGGCTAAGCAGGTTTACCCAGGCAATGTTAACTGTTGCTTACATCTTCAAAGAGTTACTCTGCTGCTTCACTTACAGACTCCATTCCCAAGTGAAACATTAATACATAGGTACACAAATATTCATGTAAATTTACATGAGTGAATATAGCAGATAAAGGTGGAGAGGAAACAGAGAGAAAACAGCCTACACATCTTGGAAAGAACTGGCTACAAAGGCCTTCGAGCATTCAATTACAGCAGACATGGTTCATTGTCTGCAGGTGGATTATAAAGGTTTGTGGGTGAACCACGCCACAGGTACAAACATCTCTGCAGTGGCTCTGGGCCAAGCCATTTAGGTCAGCCAAGTCTTATTAGCTTAAGTGCAGCATCATGTTAATGACCTGGCTGCCAGACCAGCGCAGGGATTCCTGCAGCAGCCTTCCTGGTACAGCCAGTTTTCCCAGGATGCCATTATCCCCAGCAGCACAGTACTGCCACAGGGGAAATCACTAGTTCATGGGGAAGCACACCACCACAAGGATGCAGTTATGCTGCTTCTCGAGTCAAGTTGCTTTATTTTTCCATGGGGTTAAGGTTAAAGAAAACCAAAAAAGCCTCTTCAGTCTTGATATGCTGGAGACCAAAATGGAGAGGCTTGTCCTATCTTCCGGAGAAACTGGGATCAAGAAACAAAGTCCTCCAAATGTTTCTTAAAGTTCCTGTTATTTCAAACTAGAAGAGCCATTGTGTTCCTGGCCTACACTGGTCCATATTGCCTAAATTTGCATTTGCACCTTTAGCTCATTCTACTAAGAAATCAATTAGTCAAGAACTCCATGGATAAATTCTCTCCTGATAGTTTTCTAGGCAGTTTCTTGTTTGATACTTCCCATAATCCTGATGTCTTCAACTAAAAGTACTTGTTAGAGCTACCCAAAAGAAGTTACTAGTTTAGACATGAAACTTATTGCGTCTCTTTTAGGCAGAAATAAATAATTTTAACAAATAAAGCTCTAACACAGCACAGGCTATCTTTTGAACACCCATATTATACTTAATATCTTAATCTCCGTCTCCAAGGGTTTTTCTTTTTTTAAACCTTCACACTAATTATCACAATACTAGTATTATAGGATTATAGTTCTAGGATTTTTATTTTTTTTTTTAAATCTTTTATACATTTCTTCTACTATATATCAAGATTTGGTAGAATTTACAAGCTAAAAAAATCACTAAAGATTTGGTAAAATTTATGGATAAAAAATCTTTGCTCCAAAATTCTTAACTACATGTAGCATTATTTTCAGCATACTGAGATGGAGATTAGTTAAGAGTCTCCTGCCTGAAGGGAATATATTAAGCTTTTCAAATTTCACTTCAGCTTTGATATGGTCATTTCCATTTCCTCATCTGTGTTAGCCATCCTGGAGTTATACCTGCTTTCAGATATCGCCTTATTCATAACAACATTTCCCTTGCCTGAGATCCCTTTTTAAACTATGTTTCTCTTGGTTTTTCACCATTTTAAGGCTTTTCTTATAATGCGAATTTAACTGTGCATGGACAGTGTCCACGGGACTCAGCTGAAATTTCTCAATTAAGAAAAATGCCTGAGAATGTCCTCCCGTGGAAATGAAAAAATATTCAAACTTTTCCATATGTTCCAGTCCATGAACTACCTATTGACCTTAGCTCTCCTGCATGCCCCCTCACCCTGTCAATGTAATATTCCTACAGAATCCATCACCCTCTACACCTCCATTTGTTTGAACTTCTTTTGCAGATTTTTACAAGCCTGCTTGCTCTGGCCATAAGTGATGCAGAATCTCCAATCATATGTACAGGTTTTGGTATTAATCTCTTTACCTGCAGCTAATTCTGCTTTATTTCTCTAGTTCCCAAGCCTTCTCATCTCTTTCTCTTGTGACTCTATATGCCCTTTTCCCTAAAACTATAGCTTCTGGCAGAACCTCCATTTGTTTTTGCATTAAATAAGATGTTTCAACTCTGACCAGTAGCAAGAGAAATGAAACCACAACCTCCTTACCTTCATAATCACGAACACTATGTTCTCCAGGCTCATCCTCCTTACCCAGACTCTGTTCTCTATAACCTCTTCTTTGGAAGATAATTGAAAATTTGAAATTATTTGTGCAGCCTTGTTTCCCCACCAACGTCCAGTCACCCTCAACTTTGTAGCTTTCAGCTGTTCTCCTCAGTTAGATCTACCAGCTGACATTTCCTACCAAATTATTTCATGTCTGCTGTTTACACAAGAATAAATTCATTTTCCAAGTCATGTGCTGCTCTGTTCAAAGGCAAAAATTTTCATCCACACCATCTTTTGGAGAGTTCTGTTCCAGAAAAACCATAAAATGCCCAAACAAACATTTGAAACTGCAAATAAAAGCTCCACAATAGACAAACTTGATTACCAAGATCTGCAGAGAACATCTTCCTCACCCAGCATAAATTACATACTAACCTCCCATACCTTAAGCTCCACTTGCCAGCTCCTTCCCTTGCTGGGCTGCTCTGCCTGCGAGTGCCTGGCTCCCGAGCAGACTGCAAGGTATGACCGGCAGCATGGGTTTCAGCTGATGTCACTCTCCACGTCAGAATGCAAATCAGACAGCTCTTCTCATTCAATCATCCCTCACTGAGGGGGATGAGTACAACTTCCTGGTTTTGCCCAGTGAAAAACAAGCATTAGTTTATTCAGCTAAAAACAAGGCCAGAAAAAGCCCTAAATACCTCGGGCTTCACCATGTCTTTGTTCAGAAGGTGCTCAGAGCAGTGTGCCCAAATTTTTCTTAGCCTCCCTCGTGCTACCAATGTGCTCTCAGAAGCTGTTCTGGGTGCTCTTTACATCCCTCACTCCAGCTGAGCTTTAGCTTTCCTACCTTCATCCTTCCTTGCCCAGGCAACAATTCTGTATTTTTCTTGGCCACTCATACTGCTCCCGCCTTCCTCATGCTTCCTGCTTGTGTTTAAGCTCAAACAACAGTTCCATGTTCATGCTTGTTTGCCTCCTACTATTTTTGTTTGTCTTCCTGCATGTTGTGGTGGACTACATGTGCTTGGAACTGGCTATCCTGGAAGATCAGCACCTTTACCTGCCAGGAGAGTCTTCCATGAAATCCTGCCAAGTAGATCCCTGAACAAGCACAAATTTCCTCTCCTGAAACTTAAAAAAAACACCCCAAGAAGGTACCTTCAAATTTGGAAATACCACAGTTGTTTCTGCCATATTTTTCCTCCAAAAACCTGGAGATATTTCCCTACTAATGCTGCAAAAAACCTGGGCTGAACTGCAGCACTAATCAAACTAGTCTGAAAAACAAAGTGCTGTATTAAATTATCAGAGTAAAAGCAACAGAAACAAAAGCTGAAGACCTTTGCTGTTTGGCTGGTACCTAGTCCATGGCTGAATTATTAAATGAAGTAACATTCCTGTGTTACTTCCAGGGCAGAGTGAGGTAACATAAACCTTGTTGTCCTGACACTTAGGAACAATGTTCTGGTACTGAACATTAACTGTACAAACAAACAAACAAAACTCAGTGAAAAACCACTGGAGATTGCGTGCCATTTGTTTGGGCAAGGCCACATCACTCTGCAGAAAGCTACAGACTATACTACAGCTTAGTAAGAACATCAGACACCACTGGTGTTCAAGTAAAGCAACCGAGGCACTCAAAGCACCACCTATAACATCTCCACAAAACATGGACACCCAGTCCCAGACCTATGTGTGCTTCCTCAGGAGTATAAATGTGAAATATAAGAAGGAGGCACCTATAAACTCCAAATGAGCTACTGATCAATTTCTTTGCATTTTTTCCTTCATTCTTTCTCCTGACATCTACTATTTCCTCCAGTCTCACTGCAGAAACAGCCATCACTGTCTGACATCACTTGAAAGAATTGAGAAGAAAATCAAGTTACTGGTCTCAGGCCACAGTGAGCTAAGAAGTCAGGTTGGAAGCTCACTCAAAGAATCAAGAGGAAGATTACTTCTCCTAGAACTGCTCACTTGTTCTTTCTCTAAATTCATCAGTACCAAAGACGGAGTCAGGGAATCTTAACGAGATTGTGTCCTTCAATCTAAGAGACAGTAACAACTGCCAAAAAGCCTCTAAACAGAAATGCTATTTATCCGCAAAGATTGTGCCAACAAGCAGTTCACACACCAATAGAGGCCTTTTGACAGATTTTGGAAGAGAAAGACACAAAAAGGAATCACACTGTGAGAATACACACAGAATAAAGCTCAAGACTTTGAGCCCGGGCAGCAATAACTTTGTGAGAAACTCTTCCAAAGGCAAGTTCTGGCCTTACAACCCAGTTTATGTGCATGGATATTCAGATGCTGGAGGACCAAAAAATACTTGCCCAGATAATTCATGGCAGTACATACCGCTGACACTTTTTCTACTGCCAACTGAAATCACTCAACTGATTACCACTAACCCTGTTACTCAACAAACACATATCAGGCCTCAAAAAGATTAATTCTAACTTAAGAATTTGGAACAATAAAAAGCAGGTAGTAGGTTCAAGTTTCCAACTCAAGTATGAGTCACATTAAGATACCAACACAGCTCTCAATATAGCCTCTTTCTTACAAACTCATGGGACAGTGCAATGAGTCTCCAGCCCTTCTGAAGCATCAACATTCCTAAATAGTCATACTGTTGTGGTCTGATGGCCCTGTCCTAACTTATCCTCCAAGAATCACCCTTGGAAAGCCCTTCTGATCCCTTCCAGGAGAGCTCCTCCTCTTCTGTCCTTGTGCCTTCAGCCCTAGACTAGGTTCCGCAGTTTGTAGCAGCCCTCAGAAGCTCTTAGTCTGTAATTTCACCTCCAATTCCTACTTCTGTGCAGTCCAAAGTGTCACCATTGCTCCTAATTCATAGAGTCAAGCCCTACAGTGAATCAAGCACTCTTAGCCCTCTTTCTCCCCAAACCAGGCCATTTTCCCAAAGACAAGTTTTCTGATTCATCACATCAGCACCTCTGAGCATCCACCTCAGCAAAGCACTGAACTCCTGAACAACTGATCTTGGGTCAAAACGAGAGAACCTGCTGTGGTAAATAAGAAGGCCTAAGGGACTGATTTGTGCAATGTCTTTTGCAAAGATGAAACAGCAAAGTGGAATTGGATCATCTTGAATGCCAAGGTAGCTTAGAAAAGTGCTCACCTATCACTTGTGATTAATCTGTTGCATGAAGCTGAGGGAGACATCCTGTATTACAGTGCAGTACACCTACACATGCAGGGAATAATTTTTCACACAACCCTCTCTCTCTTCCCTTATGCAGGAGACACACACACTTTAATTACTTTCTATGAGTTGGCTTTAAATTTCATATCAACAGTTCCATCAGTTTCCCAGGTATTTGTTCCTGCGAACTCCCCAGCCTGTTCCAAAGCTTAGAAAAAAAAAATTAAATTACTTAGGCTAAAACTAAATTATTTTAAATTATACTCCTACCTGTAAAACTAATATATGCTTTCATGATTTTTCATTTCAAAACACAAAACTTAAAACCTTATCTGAGAACATCTACATTCCCAACATTACTGCAAAAGCAAAACATGTCGAAAACAGTGAGAGCAACTGATAGAAAGATTTCCTTTTCTCCAAGATTAAAAGCATTGAGACACTCTTTTCACAAGCATTACTGTTTAATTAGTAATGCAATCTATCACATGATGATGTTCATTTGAATACAAATGCGAACATGAATTATTCTTCATTAGCACAGACATCTTAAAAGCCCTGTGATAGGGGCAGCTTATAAAGCAGAATGTAAAACTCCAGTTGTTTCCATAGCCATTGTCTTTACTGGAGTAGTGTCTAACATGATGAGAACCTGCCTCCAATGGAGTTTTACCTATTACATAAACAAATCACTACAGGACGGTGTATTCCTTGTCAAGATTTGAAAGCTGCAACCACACTGTGCTATTTATCCAGCAATTCTGGCATTACAGAATGGCTTAACTACATATGCAGTGGGACCCTTTTAACGAGTGATCCCACTGGACACAGACAGGCCTTATTAAGATTGCTTAGCCCTGATGGTCCTCTCGGTCTTCTGACGAACACGGTCATTCCTTAAGCTGGACTCCTCCTCCTGCTCTGCTGCCGAGGAATCCTGTGTTTGCTGCAGGCGCCACTGGATCTGAGAAAGAACTCTGAGACCACATTTATTCCCCCCCGGGCCAATTCCTCTGCAGAACAGACACTAATTGACCTCGCTGCAGCCGGCTGTTCTGCCCTGCCTGAGCCGACGCCATCCTGCCCGCAGCCGCTGCAGAGGGTGAAGACCCCAGCCCCGAGCAAAGGGCGGTGCCAGCCTCAGCCAGTTGGATCCCCCAGCACACCATCACCACCTCCGGCTTCCAGCGCAGCCCTGATTCATGCTGGCTGAGCTCAGGGTTTATTTTTAAAATACCGATACTGAGGGTCACTTTCTCCTTGCTTTAATTCACCACAAGTAACTTTACAAGAAAAGTCACACAGAAGTGATTATTTGAGGAATTCTGCTTTCATGCTTTTAATTTAGAATCCTCTCTAAACAGAAAAATTCCTCTGATCTTTTCTTTGAAAACATTAAACACAAATTCTGACAATTCATCTTTCAAATGCTGCAGAAGGACCTTCACATATGTGTGAAGACAGATAGATGAACAACAGAGAAGCCGTTGTCCCAAAAGCTCTTTTAGTACCTCAGGGATAAAAATAACACTGCTTATTACAAACAAAATAATCTGAAGATAGCCTGTAGTTTACCTCTTTCACAATTTATTTTTCCTTATCTGTTTTGATTCAAAGCCTTGGCATTTGTTGGGTTGGAAGGCATATACCATACCTGTGGCTACCAGTGCAGCAACCTCACAAAGAAAAGTATTTGAAGAATTTTTTTATTTTTGGAACTGACTTTTAAAACAAAGACACTAGTTCTTATCCAAACCAGTTTTGGTAAAAGGTGAATCAGTCTTGAATTTATGGAATTACTGCAGTCCTCTTTGAACATATTTCCTATTTTTCCAAATAAAACTCCTGAATTAATTAAAATGAAAACATATTGGAAAAGGAGTGGGTTCTCGACATAGCTCTTTAATTCTGGACCAACCAGCTGAGGCATACTCATCAGTAAAGATGAAAACACTACAAAAATTACCCCCAACAGAATAGCCTTAATTGGACTTTCAAAACTGGGAAAATGATGACATTTGTTTTCTTTTTACTTAAGAAGAACCTGCCATAGAGTGCCAGCAGAGTTAAATACGAAACCTTCAATACAGATTTACTAAAGGTGAATACATGCATACAGCAGAGACCCACAATAAAATGCAAACCCTTATTCGAATTAGGAGGGTGGCTAAGGGCACAGAACAAAGACTTGCAGACACCTAGTTGAGGTGGAAAACACCCTACAGCCAGGTCAGTGTGTGAGACTAGGAGCACTGAGTCACACTATGAGCACACAGCAGGCCCAAGGAGAGGAGTTCTGCCTCCACATGTGGTGGCCACGATGCATCCAGTGGAGAACAATGCTTTGCATCCTCAGCCCTTCATGGCAGCTTCACAGCAGGCCCCAGTCTGGGCTGGGTAACAGCTCCTGGAACTGATCCAGAACCAGAGCCTGTGCCCTGCATGCCAGGGCTGTCCACACTGCTGGGCAGGGGGCAGTGCCCTAGCTCCTGGCAGAGGTTCCCATACACCTCCTCTCAGATGTGCTCCAGGTCTAGGGACTCCCTAAGCTGCAGCTTTTAAAACAGAAGCTGCATTGTGTGGCACTGCAATGAAACAGTGCTGGAAATGTGTAAACTCTACACCTGCAACATACTACATTGAAGTGTTCAATTACTCAGTTAATGTTAACTAGAACAAGGATAATTTTACTAGTGAGAAATAATGACAAGATTTTGGCTTCCTAAAGAGCAATCTATTTTTAAATGAGAATTTTGACTTCTGCTTTTCCTTTACATTAAAGTGTGGCTTTTCTCCTACAGGAAAGAAACCTGGAACAGACATTAGAAATACAAGCAGGATATAAAACACAGAGCACAATAAACAATTCTGACTCCAGAAATCTCGTGGCACTTTCATTCTTATCAAAAGGCTCTAAATTCACAGCAAAAGTGGAGTCAATTCAAAACTGCATGCCCCTCAGTTCAGCTGTACCCCCACTGGATTTTAGTGTGTACTTGTTATGTCATAGTAATGTCTGGATACATCCAATGAGTCTAAATTTATTAAACAAATGTGATTTTTCAGATAATGCTGTGATATAATGACTCAGTTTTCAGCATTTCAAAGAACAAGTACATGTTACTTACACCCTACAGTACAGAAAAATCAAGATGGACTATTTGTTCTGACTTGTGCATGTTAGTTCTTTGATGTTCTATAATCTCCTTTCTTCTAAGTTTGCTTTCACCTGAACAAAAACTAAGACTGGAGGACCACAGTGGGAAAATAAAGACATGTTTCCTTTAAAAGTATATCAGTGGGTGGAGAGATCCACTACAGTCCTTAAAATGAAACTGCTGCTCTTTCCAGCATGAAGATTCCCCTGCTGAGACAGGTTCCTTACAACCGAGAGCCAGTGTACACCAACACAGTCATCAAAGACTGGACCCTGGCCTCCACCCGTGCCTGGCCAGCACCCCCACTTCACTGCCACTACCCTACCATGCTCAATACAGGAATTTGTGAGGCTTCACAGAGAACCAGCTTGAGAAAAAGATTTGGATTTAAACCAAACTTTTTTGGTTTTACTTGGGGGTGATTTTACTCCATGCCAGTTCCTCAGTACAATTCGCTTCCTGGCTTCAAAATAATTTGCGTAGGCTCAATGTAAGGTGTAAGGGGAAATGACAGGTGGCCCTGACCTGGCGAAGGCAGCACCTCTCTCTGCAGAAACACAGCTCAAGCTAATGAAACTGTACCTCCACTGAGCTCCAAATGTCCATCTGCTACATGATACCTAGAAATATCTGGATTCATATCATCAAGACCTTACTGACCTCTACAAAAGAAACCTAAAACAAAACAAAACAAAACACACACAACAAACAAACACACCAGAAAATTAAGGCTAAATATATGACAGATACAGCCCCAAGCAATTTCTGGGTGTACATCCACAACTAACTTGCAGGGACCCTTTGCATCATATCATACCAAATACAATGCCTGTATTTCTCTCCTATTTCGCTCAAGAGTGAGTAGCAAGCTTATAGAACGATCCCCTACTCATCTTAGATTTGAAAAAGTAGTATACAATAACATTCTAGCTGCATTTTACCCTCTTGCAGAGAAATTTGCTATGAATTAGGATCTGAAGATTCACTGAGAGATCTTTCATTTACAACAACTGCTTCCTAAGTCTGGACAAATCATCATGACCTTGGCAGGTGGCAACCCAGCTGCTACAGCTCAGCTGTCAGGTCCCTCAATCCACTGCAAGCACTGGTCACATACTCAACTCGTGTACTAGTTCTGTGCACAATGCTCTCCAAAAAGAGAAGTCCCATGGACTTCTACCTTGGAACTGCCTTGGAAGAAAATGAGACAAAGCTCAGGTGTGCACCCAGATGGCTGGAGCCTTGTCACCTGTAGCTGTATTGACTAAACTCTCTTTCACCATAATCACTTTTCACAAGCAGAATTAGCAGGTTTGCAGTTTGACTTTTTTGTATTGAGCCCACATAAGCCACTTCCTAGAATAATGCTAAAATAAGTGAACTACAGAGGCTTTCACTTCCTTCTCTGCCCAGTATTGTTCTCTGCCATAAACATGTCAGAAAAGAAAAATTTGGATAACTCCCTGAACCTGAAAGCAATTTTCCCAAAAAAGCTCTGCAGGGAAGAGTCTAGGGTATTATAAAAGCTAGAGTCATAACACAAAATAAAAATTTTAGAAAAACAGTATAAATTTCCTTGTTATATATCTCAAAGAACAGAAAGCAGCTGGACTTTCCTGACACCTTTTTGCTTCTTGAGCCTTCTTGGTCTTATGAATATCATCAAGGATTCTCATTAGCTGCCTTTCAGAAAAAATATGGATTGCAGGAATGCCTGATTTAGTTATTTTTGTGTTTACTAGACACTGACAGGTTCATAAAAGATTGGCTGTTATCAAGATATTGACTTTCCAGAGCTCATGCTCTCCTTCAGATCAGATATTAAGTTCTGCACTCAAAATGACATCAGAAACTGTAAGTGGTGTTAAAAAAATAGTGAAAATGCAATCCATCAATCTGGTGACCTCATGAAGTGAAGAAAAAAGCTCCATCATGAGGAGAAGTTTTAAAAAGAAGCCTTCTTTAGCTCTATTTCACCAAAGAGGCATACTTAACTTTGAAGCCTGTGATGATGCCTGCAGGAGTACACAACCTCGGGGCTTTGGAGTTCAGACAGGTTGGTGTCCCAAAACAGACTTGGGATGCAAAAGCAGGTAGTTTAGACATCCTCAAGCATCACTTGTCTCTCTTTTGGCAATGCAGGATCTCCCCAGGCACTGTCCAACAACATGGGAAAAGGACACCTGCTCAGACAAGTTTTTATTTCGATTAGAGCTGAAATACAGAATTAATTCCTTAAGCCCAACATGAAAGGTTGGCAGCATGAATCTAATCTTTGCCACATGTGAATACAGAAGCCAAGTCTCTTGTAGTTATTGGTGTGACAGACAGCAAAAACAAACCCATTTCTGTGGACTTTGGTAGACTATAACAAAAGGACTGGGGAATAATAATTTTTCATTGCATTTTCATTTTCAAATGAAATTTTTCATTTCATTAAAACTTCTTGTCTGGAAGCAGTCGGCAAGCTGTGAAGTCTCTACTCTACTTTATCTCCCTAACACAACTCTGACATGAGATGGGAATTAGATTAAGAAAATTAGTATTATACGCAAATTTCAACTGATTTTAACAGCTAATAACCCTCAGCAGCTTTGATTCTTAGTAAAAAGCTCTTTTGGCTTAACATAAGATGCAGTTTTCCGTTCTGGCAGCTTCTTTGCTGATCTGAACACAAGCATCTCACAAAGTCTTCCAGCGTACAATTCCCAGGTTAAAAAAGTTTTGTCCTTTTTAAAAAAAAATACCAGAAATGCAGAAAAAATTCCTCTGCATTTTCAAGCCTCATGGCTATCTTGATAAACCTGCTATTGTGGATTCATCAATCACCAACTGAGTCTCATACCTCACCCTAGTTCTCATTGTTGGCTGAAGTAGAAGTTGGTTCCTTCTGAGGACAAGCTTTACCACATGCATCCTCTCACACACACCTTCCATCTGACTTTGACAAAACTAATCTCACAAAACTCCATATTACACTTTCAAAAGAAGGAATTACCTTTAAATTATGATAAACTGATGTAGATAAAGATGCATTTTCCAATCTGGTGAGCTAAAATTCAGCTGTCAGACTGCAAATTAACATTGGTCTGTTCCAGAAACACTCACCTCATGCCCTGACACCTGACTTTACTCTTATCCCACTGCCATTACCTCCTAAAACCTACCAGCTGGTCTGGCTTTAAACGATTCTGGAAGTGGAATTTGCTGTCCAGTATCTGATTTGAGGTTTTCAGAAACTCCAGTCTAAAGTTAGGGTTGGTTGGTTTAGTTGGTTGGTTGGTTTTTTTGTCGTTATCCTACTTGAATTTTGATCACTACACAAATCTTTCTAAAAACAATTCAAATCATAAACGAAATACCTCCGCCTCCTGCCCAGCTTTGCCTTCCTTTTCTCTGGGAACAATTTTAATTGTCAGCAAGAAAATCTTCCCTCAATTCCATCGTTTTTCATGCCGCGGGGTAAAAGCGACACCGCCGTTCTCGCCCCGGGCTGAACGGAGCCCGCTCCCCCAGGCCGCGCTCAGGGCCCCGCCTGAGGGCGGCCGCGGGGAGAGCTCGGCGCGGGGGACCTGGGGCTCCTTCAGCGAAATTGCAGCTGCTCCTTACACGGAAACACGGTGGTTAAAGTAATACATAGTATTTCAGCCGAAACAAGGAGAAAGTGCTCCTTCTGTGGACCACGGCTTTGGAATCAGCGCGGTACAGCTGTAAAGATTTTAAGGCCGGAAAAAAAACACCCTTAAAATGATCTATTCTGTCCTGTTTTATGCAAGCCAAAAGAAATTCCACTCTGTCATTCTTGCTCTCAAGCCTTGGGAGCACAGATCCTGTTTGCTGTTCCTGTGTTATAATGCATTCTTGGGAGCACTTAAGGCTGTTCCCTTGTCTCACTGAAATGCTGCCCATCAGCTCTTTCTTGCCAGACTTTTCTAAAGCTGTAGTCAGCATGGTTATGATGACCATGGTTATAAATACCTTTGCAGACAGAAATGTGAACAATTTTAAAACAAACACAGTGATTTGCTTATAGTTTTCTCGCTTACCCATTTGAATCCAGCTGCTGGCAAAGGGATGGCTTGTAGCAGTCTCTGTTACAGTAGACGGGTTGCCACAGCGTATCAGAGAATATAGTTGCACAAAGTACTGGGGCCCTGGAGTTACAATCCTGTCAGGAAACTCTGGCCATCACTGAGCCTCAGGGGACCGCGGTGCTCCTATAAGCAGGTGGTCGTCCAGTGTGGCATCACTAAAACCAACTTAAAACAGTGCTTGATCTGCAAAGCCTATATTTATAAAGCCTGGGGCTTTTTTTCTGGGGTTGATCCAAAGCGTACTGATGTGAACGAAAACTCCCACTGACTTCCAAAGGATTGGGATTGGGCTTTCCATGCGGAAAAGTCTGCTTGTTTCAGTGTATGCAATAGGTGGAACAAAAACATCTAAGACCCCTGGAGCAAAGGAAGGTGTTCAGGTGTTGTTTGCCTTTTATTTCCCTTGGGTTTGCTGTGACTCTCTTAGTTAAAGAGGTGCAACCCAAGTCCTCCCACTCAGGAGAACCCACCTCTGTGTCCTCACCAGAGGGTCACCAGCACACAGACCTGCAGCAGCAGCAGAACCCAGCACAAACCTGCCAGGCTCCGCACAGCAAAGCAACTCAGAACACAGAGCCTTGGTGAGAAGTCTTAACCCTGCATGCCTCAGCAGTCCATAATCATAAATCATAGTCAGTTTAGAATTACAAGTGCTGAATACTGCTACTCAATCCCTCTGCAGAGTGCTACCTTCAAGTCATGAAAGATACCAGTCTTTTTGGGATCTGTACCTCGAGACATTCAAAGGGGTCTGAAGGACAAAAATGGGCACACAGTCTCTTTCCTATCAGGTTTGCTCAATACTTAATGAAACAGTTAGGATATGAAGTATTTAAAAATCACTTAGCATTTTAGAATGTGGACTGCTGAACCCCTGCTAGGTTAGTATTTATGTGACAATATATTTATGAGTATACACAGGTTTATAAAAATGTAATCATTTATCCAGCACATGTCCACTGTGAACAGGATGATAATGTGTTCAGAGGTCAAACAAGTCCTCTAGTTAGAGTCCATGGCAATGTTACCCTCTGAAACCCTGTTCTGTGAGTCCAAATGAAGCTCTGAGCAAGCCCGATGGCCATTTGGTCTGTGAGCTCTGGAATGTGATGCTGGGCACTGGAAAAGCAGAAGGGTGGCCTTTGCCAATGGGAGCAGCACATTCGAGTGGGAAAATGAAGTTCCTCCCAGTCTGCAGGACCTGAGGCAAGCAAAATTAGTTCAGGCTGGAGAAGAGAAGCCTCTAGGGAGACCTCAGAGCCCCTTTTAGTCCCTTAAGGGGCTCCAAGGGATCTTGGGAGGGACTTTGGGCAAGGGCCTGGAGGGACAGGACAAGGGGGAATGGCTTCCTCTGCCAGAGGCCAGGGTTAGATGGGATACTGGGAAAAAATTCTTCCCTATGAGGATGGTGAGGCCTGACACACTTTGCCCAGGAAAGCTGTGGCTGCCCCATCCCTGGAAGTGTTCAAGGCTGGGCTGGATGGGGCTTGGAGCAACCTGGGATAGTGGAAGGTGTCCCTGCCCATGACAGGGGTTGGAATCAGATGGACTTTAACGTCCTTTCCAACCCAAGCCAGTCTGTGATTCTATGAAACTCCAAATACAATTGAGCACCTGTACCCCCAGGGCTGGATGTGCCCAGGTCTGGCAATGGTGAGTGAATGCTTTTGCCTGCTATGGCACATAATCTGGGCAGAGCTGCTGGGCATTGCAGGCTCACTGGTCCCTCTGCCGTCAACAAATCTCACCTCATGTGGATTCTTGCATTTCAGCCACTCTTGAGTTGTGACTGTCATGACACTTCATCCTACTGTCTTATTCATGCACCTCTCAATTCTTATGAAGATCCCAAAGCCATTATAACTCAAGACCAGGATACAGCATTTTCATGGGATTTGTTCATCTACTCTTGGAAATAGATCCTGTTTATGAAGAAAGGGAGACACTTGTCTTCAGGAGATACTGCAATTCCTCAGGTGTTGAGAGAGAATGCTGTGAGACAGTGTCTAACTGGAACTGCACAGGTAGTTCATGGAAGAACATGCAATTTTTTTACACCTGAAATTTGACAAGATGCTGTTGCTAACAGGACTATCCTTTTGAACATACCTTTCCTTTAACGTCCTTTCCAACCTTTTTTTATGGCTACTCTTACTTTTTGTCAGAGTAAAGTAAGTTGGGAGTTTTGAAGGAGTCATCAGTAGCAGACAAACTCAGGAACTGACTTTCCTGTAGATCATGGTGAGGCATATGTTTATGGTCAGGCAATAAGGGGGTAGATACTATGGCTGACACATCACTCATGCTTCTCAAGAGGAGCCCAACCATATTAACTGCACCAAATCTCCTCTCTAGATATGGTCATGTTCTGAATCAGTGACATTACTCATGCCAACACTCCTAACCCTAACAGTCAGAGGAGTCTTAAAGTCTTCATGTCATCAGCTAAGCCAGGTCATTAAAGTCTGCTGTCAATTCCTTCTGTAGAGGCTATGAATTCCAGCTCCACCTGGGTGCCTCCACATCTGCTTGCTCATGGCACCAGACATGGCACCGTTCTGGCACTGGCTGTGGCCATTGGGGTATTGGGTTTTACATGACTAAGACAGAAGGAGTCCAGAAGTTCAAAAAACTGTACTGCAGTAATGTAATGGAATGTATGAGCCAGTGGTGCAGAGCCTGGGCCTGTGAATGCCATCAAAGCCTGCACATTACTGCAGCCAGAGCTTAGTTTGACTCACAGGACCTTTATAAATTACATACTCTCCTAGGGAGTGTGCTCGGAGTGCTTTGAACAGGTCTCTGCCATCTTAGTTACCCTGAAAGCAGAGTAGCTGGTGGGATTTAAAGAATATTCTTGATTAGGAAAATTTTGAAAATCTTCTAGGCCTCTTTCCATCTACCAATGGCTATTCCTGTAAAAGCAATGTCTTCTATGAATTTTCTGGAATAACAGCTCCTCTTTGAGGGTCAGCACCATCTCAAGAGCTTCCTTTACTGCTGATCACACTATTCCCTAGGAAGATAACATGCAGCTTCCTGTTAACACCTTTGTGTGGATATTTTGGTTTATGTACTTTCCTTTTTCCTATTTAGATAATCCTGAACTCTGTGCCATTTAGTTTCTTCATTTGTTCAAGCCTGATGCAGAATTTTTTGTTTGGGGACATTAGGTCCCCCTTATCTGTCTCTGGGCAGCTGTTTGCTGCCTGGACTCTGCCCTACATCCTGCAGTGACAGGTGATCTCCATTGACACAGCTCCACTTCCTTTCCCACTGACACCCCCACCCCAATATTCTGACACTGGTGTCTGCCCTTACTGTGACATTTGTTTTCTGAACCCTAATGTTTAGGAACACAGAGGGACCTCAGATTCTCTGTGCAGAGACAGCACATCCCACATCCCATATCCATCGCTGCTTATTGCAGTTCACTTAGCTGCTCCTGCTGCTGGTGTCTGCTGCACTGTCTTACTTGCACATTTTTCCTGCTGTGTATCAGCCTGAATTGGTTGTCCTTGGATATCTGTACAACCTTGGGTATGCAGAGAAAGTGGTTTATTGCCTGGTGCAGAAGTTCGGTATCTTGAGTGAAAGGACCAACTTTGTGAGTGTAGTAGAAAGAAGAGAGATGCAGACACCATGGACTCTCTCAGATACCATGTAAGCCCTCCCCGACTCTGTGGGGAGGCACATGGGAGCAGCTTTGTTCCTATTTTAAGTACAGACCGAAGTATCCAAGAGCCATTTGTCCTCTCTGAGCAGCCTGGCAGGATTTGGGTTACAAGCCTCAAAGACCTGCTATTGAGTGTGCTGCTCCAGGGGATTACAGGCAGGAAGGCTGTCCCAGGATCTCTGTCCTTCTTGAAGGGATTTCTAAAGTATCTGACCTGTGGCTAATATTAGACACTGCAACTTCAGCAAGCAATCCGGTGCCCTTTCTGTACTGCTTGGCTCTGCCCATTCCTTCTGTGGTTTCATCCTGTAGCACCATTTTCAGGGTGAATGTCAGGACCTCAGGACTCATGTCACTGGAAACTTAAGTGTCCCTTGCTGATATTCTTGTGGAAGAGGGTGAAGTGTCCCAAGCAATCCTGCTGAAGTGTCGGAATATCCTCCCTTGCCCTTGCACAGCCAGAGCAGCAAAACTCAGGATTATATACTGAATAGCTGATTTTATGAGAACCAAAACTGACTTCATTTCCGTTAATTTGCTTTTGAATTTCATTCACAGGTTCTCTGACACTCATACAGAAGCACTGAGATTAATGTGTGCAAGTGGTGTTACTTGAAGTAACACCAAGAACAGACAACACTGGCTGCTGAGCCCTCATCACATCTCTCAGCTCTTCATAATTTGGTGACCATGTGCTATATTTTGCATACACCTTTCATACCCATCCCAAGGCTCTTGCTCCAGAGAATGCCAGGGCTTCACCAAGCCTTGCCATAGCACAGGTGGGACCCTGCCTCCCTGCAGCCAGCCCTAGGAACTGAACAGACTAGAATATTTCAGTTGGAGGGGACCTACAACAACCATCTCATCCAGCTGCCTGAGCCCTTCAGGGCTGACCATAAGATAAAACCTGTTCTTAAGGCCATTGTACGAATGCCTCTTTAACCCTGACAAGCTGGGGGCATTGACTGCTTCTCAAGGAAGCCCATTCCAGGGTTTGACCACCCTCTTCATAAGGAAATGCTCCCTCATGTCCAGTCTGAACCTTCCCTGGAATAGCTTTGAACCGTTTCCAGGAGTACTGTCCCTGGATCCCAGGGAGAAGAGCTCAGCACCTCCCTCTCCATATCCCCTCCTCAGGAAGCTGCAGAGAACAGCAGTGTCATCCCTCAGCCTCCAAAGGAGACAAGACCAGAACCCTCAACTGCTCCTCAAGGGCATGCCATCCAGCCCTACCGGCTCAGTTTCCCTCCTCTGGACTCGTTTGAGGACCTTCACCTCCTTTTTAAATTGTGGGGCCCAATTTATGGGATTGCATTCCCATTCTATGGAGGGACACAGAACAGGAATGCAGTTATTACAGCTATAGTCAATTGTTTCAGGATGTTCAATGCCAACATCCATTTGCAGTGCGCAGCCCTTTTCAGAGGGGCAAGGATGGTCTTAAAATGTACTGGTTACTGACTTGTTTTCAAATGTAATTCAAAGCACAGGGTTTAGCTCATAAATCCTGTGTCATTTGCAATCCTTACTGTTGTAGACTGGGGGTACTCAAGAAAAGAGAATTTGTATCTGTTGTGGTTTTACACTGGTTAAGACACCAGGCACCCATGAAAATCGTAATGAAGGGCTCATGAGTTGAGATAAGGATTGGGAGAAAACACTCTAAGTGGAAAACTTAAAGGTATAAAGTAAATTTAATATTAACAAAGAGGAGAATAAAGAGGAGTAAAAGAAGCCCTTCAGTTTGTCACTTGAGATCTTTCTTCAGTTTGCTTAGGGAGAGGAATCTTTTTCTTCTGCTATGCCGTGGGGTCTTTCCTGTGGGAGACAGTTCTCTGTGAACATGGTTCAGCGTGGTTCTAATTTCACAAGTAGCAGTCCTGCCCAACTTGCTGTAATGTGAGTCCCTCCCATGGGCAAAAAGAGCCTTCCCAAAACTGCCATGTCATGGGACACTAGTCCATGGGGTGTAGTCTTTTAAGGCTTGGCTGCTCTAGTTTGGAAGCAATGCCCTCTCTCTCTGTTCTGGTCTCCTACTAGACCACAGCCTTTTCAGCATCCACTCGCTCCAGCATGAGCACCTTTTCTCATGGGTTGCGAGTGGATCTCTTCATCCCCTGTGGACTACATGCATTACAAGAGGACATTTTGTTTCACCATAGTCCTCACTACTGCTTGCAGAGAAATCGTGATTCCAACATTTGGAGCACTTCCTCCCCTTCTTTCTTTCCACTGACCTTGGGGCCACCATGTTGTCTTTTTCCACGTCTTCACTTCTTTCTCTTTCTCCGACTAGGAGGAAAAAACCTGCTGCTCGTAAGTACCATTGCCAACAAATCCCATCAATTCAAAGATTTCTGCAGGATCTCACAGAGCTGAGAGGCTGATTTCATCTAATTGTGCATTGGGGAATCACTTGCCATGTTTTCGTTGCCAGCCATGTGGCCCCGCTGCCATGACACAGGCAGTGGCAGCCACCGCGACACCAGCACATTCAGTGCCTCTCTTCATGCAGGGCATTGAGAAGGGGAAGCTGCCACCCGTGTCTCTGCCCTTCTGCCCATGGCACAGCTGGCCAGGGGTGGCCAGGCAGGCAAGGTTGGCCATGGGCTGTGCCAAAATGGTGGCAGCCATAGTGGCTGTGTGGTCACACCTGGCCCTGGAATCGCGTTGGTGGCGCGTTGTCAAAGCACAGCTGGACTGAGGCTGTACAGATAAATTTGGCCATAAATAAGAAACCAAATTTGGCTAGCCTAGTTTGATATAGAAAAGAATAAACAAGTCCCTGGGTGAACAATGATAGGAAGGATTTGAAATCAAACAGGGGACCCCAGCCAAGCCCATTCTGTTGCAATGTATTTGAACAGCTTAGGCCACAGTCCCCCAGCCAAACTGTGTGTAGTACTCTTATCAGAACCCTCAGGAATTCATCAAGGTTACCAAGAGATAAATTATTTTAGAAATAAGAAAAGAAGAGCCTGAGAAACAACATACCAAGACTGCAAGAATAAGAGGCCCAGGAAGGCACAGAATTCTGACCAATCATGTATCCTGCGAGGTGCGTCCTGGACGCGTGGACAAGACAGAGGAACCAGTGAAGTAGGGCATGACCGCATGAACAAACAGTCGTAGAATGTATAAATGTAGCTTAATGTCAACTATAAATTGGCTTCTGCTGCTGTCATATTGGTTCTGTCGATCAGAAGTCCTGGATTCCCTCACGATTCAATCCTGAATGCAGACATATCATTCTGAGCTGGGTGGTGCTGAGACCCCGACCAGTCAGTTGTTCAGGCACAGGAATTTTAAACCCCCTATGAAAGGGGGCAGCCATAATAAACCTAGGCTGTTTGTCACATGATCCTCACTGAGTCCTGTTGTATGTCTGTCTCCAACCTATGACTGTAACGCAATTGCGCCTCACCACCTCTTGGAAAAAACTGCCCATGCACCATTTTGATTTCCTTCTTAAATATGTCATCACAAAGGTGCTACTAGCCTCTCAAGTTGGGCCAGCAGCATGTCCATCTTCAGAGCTATCAGAGATTGGCTCTGTTGGACACGGTGAAGCTTCTAACAGCTGCTCACAGAAGCTACTTTTGTAGCCCTTCTCCGATACTAAAAACTAGGCTGTGCAAAATGAGCAGGGTCTCTAGCCTCCCTCTGCCTGCTGATACCTGCTAATCTGTCAGACCCTTGTTTAGACATATGGAAGGGTCTGTGTTGCAACACTGAGCCTGTGTCATGGCTAAATCCCAGCTGGGAACCAAATACCACACAGCTGCTCCTCACCCACCTCCATCCTGCCCCTGGTGGAAAGAATCAGAAGAAAAATTAAAGCTCAAGGGTTGAGGGAAGAACAGATTAACAATCAAAAAACCCCACAAAAGAACCCCACCAATGATAATAAACCCAATACTAATAATTGTTGTGAAAAGGAGACAGAGGGATAAAATGCAAGGGGAACAAATGAAACCCAATACAGCTGCTCACCACCTACTGACCAATGCCTAGCCCATTCCTGAGTAGCAATCAACCCCTCCCAGGCAGCTCCCCCAGTTTACACGCTGGGCAGGACGTCCTATGGTGTGGAATATCCCTCTGGCCAGTTGGGGTCAGCTGTCCCAGCCATGCTCCCCACCAGCTTCTTGTGCAGATCCTCACTGGCAGAGCACGAGACACTGAAAAGTCCTTGACTTGAGGTGAGCATAACTGAGAAACAACAAAATCAGTGTGTGATCAACACTATTCTCTTCATGAATCAAAAACCACAATGATGTACCAGCCACTGGGAAGAAAATTAACTCTGGGAGCCATTGTGCAGTTGGAAAACTACGACATAGTTGCCATCATATAGACATGGTGGTATAACTCATATGACTGGAGTGCTGCAATGGGTGGCTGTAGACTCAGAAGGGACAGGCAAGGAAGGAACAAAGTTGGGGTAACCCTGTGTATGGGTGTGTTTTGACTGCCTCAAGCTTAATGATGGCAATGATAAGGTTAAATGCATAGGTTTATGGTTAAGGATTGGGGGAAGATAATTGGCCATCACAGACTGACCAGCCAGGAAGAAGACACAGACAAAACATTCTACAAGCAGCTGGAAAAATCCCCACAATCACTGGTCCTTGTTCCTGTGTGGGACTTCAACTTACCAGATGTCTGCTGGAAATACAACACAGCAGAGAGAAAACAGCCTGTGAGGTTCCTGGAGTGCATGGAAGAGAACTGCCTGACAGCTGGAAAGTGAGACAATGTGAAATGTGCAATTTATGTTTCATGTCAGGTAAATAGAAGTGACTTATGTAATTGTGGTTGTGAGATGTGTGGAATACGGCCATGGGATATAACTGTATAAAGATATTTATAACTGTATAAAGATAAGTTTTAATAAATAACCAAGAAAGAAACACGGTATAAGACTTTTAAACAAATATCTTGCTTACTCATAAGTGAATAAAGTGAGCTTCAAAGTTTTCACAATACAAGTTTTGAGGTTTCTAACTAGTAGAAGTTTTTATAGGCTTTTAATAAGTAATTATTATAAGCTTTAAACTGCTTTGTAATAAGAAGTTTAGAACTATAGCTTTAAAATGTATATGAAGATTTGTGATCACCTAAACAAAAGAAGGAAATAAGCTCATCCTAGACCTGTTACCGAAACCCAGGATACTGGAAATGTACGATTCTGAGAAAAAGGAAGATGGGCATCTGCACGACTGGAAGAAGGAAACCTGCACGTCAGCCCCAGAAATTTATGGGTTTAAAGAAGGAAATCTGGACATTAGCTTCATATGGTAACCTGACGTCATGTAAGAATTGATCACAGTAGACTATAGAAATTAAAAAGAAGCAAAATAGAAACTGAGGAAACCACCCAAAACAGAAACTGCTGAAAAATGTGTATTAACATGTATAAATACCAGCAAAGACTAGCAGTCAATCGTGCAGCTGGAGGGACCCCCCCTCCACTGCATCCAGCGCTGTTTGCTCACATTTTACCATCTGAATTATTAAATAAAGAAATAAAATTGCTGCTTGATATATTGGCTGAGTCAAGCTTCTCATTTATTACAACAACAAGGGAAGCTGCCTTGCTGGACTT
>WAAE01011776.1:0-49418 GCA_013400495.1 Nicator chloris | reverse complement strand
GAACAAAAAAATTACAACTACTATCAGGTATACTGACTGGAAGAACAAAACACAAGCCTATTACTTTTCCTTCTTTTCCTACTGCTCTCTCTAGTGATTTCTATGTGATGTGATCACTGGATTCAGACCCTCAGAACTGGACAGAGGGCCCAGAGAAATCCAAGGGGCTTTAGAGCACGCAGGATTTCCAAAATATCTCAAAGGAAAAGACCAGGAGCTTAAAATGTCAGAGTGGCTAGGTTTTTTCTCAGTTAAAAAAACTTAGAGAAGGGGAAGGAGGAGCTACTTCAGTTGCCTTCATGGTATATACAGTTTTATGGATACGATTTAGACTTGCTAAATCCATTACTCTGACAACTGGCCATTATAACATTTTGATATTTAACAGTGAAAGTGGTCTCAATGGGAGGAAAAAAAGCCTTAAGACATCCAAAATAGTGCTGAGTAAGATGGACACATTCTAGGTAGCAGACCAGGAGACTCCTTATCAAAAGGCAACCATCTCCTTCCTCAAAATAGACTAGAGAAACTGAAGTGTATTTTACAGGTCCTTCAGCCCTTACAATAGCGCAGACATAGCAACTGCCACGTTGGAACATCCCACTATCCAACAAGAGCTTCCAGGGCACTAAATTCAAGTGCCATATGGGAAAGGATTCCCTGCATTCTTCCCAAGATGCAGAGGCTGCCAACAGATGCTGATGTTGCACAGAGAGGTTTTCAGAGCACTGGGGTTAAACTTTAGGGAATTAGAAACAAAACAAAAGAATAAACTGAATTCTCCTATAAGGATAAAATACTTAAAAGTTAAACTTGAGAAACAAATTTGCAACATCTAGCTAAGCTGTCCCTGGAGCACAATAAATTAAGGATTTTTCTCTGAACATTTTGAGGCCAGCTAAATTCAATTGATGCGGCCTGTTTTAAAGAGCCTCATCAGACAACTGCAGAGGCTTAAACTAAACAGGTGCAACTAAAACCATTTCCATCTCTGGCATTCACCTTAAAAAACTTTACAGAAAAGAAAATCTGATGTCAGAACTAAACTACTTTCTGAACAATTAGCAATAGGTAAAATCAATTCCACTGTCAGTTCTAAAAGACTTAAAATGTGAGTTCACCCTCAACAGAAACCCTGCTACTCCCCATCACATGACAGAAGGCAATACTCATGCTGCTCCTTCTCTAACCCTGAGGAATGAGAACAGTATTCTCATAATCTGGCAGATAATCTCAGATGGCCATTGCATAAGCTACAGTTGAAGTTTCAGCATTTTGCAGTATCATTAAGGACAAGTTTTTGTAGATAGTAAAAAAAAAATTATTTACTAAACTTTTCTGAACAAGAACAGAAATGTTGCCAATGAGAGAACTGAACCAATGTGCCATAAACCAGGCAGTAAAATGTGTTTAGAAGAAAAAGAATCCCACCCAAGCTGACATGCTGATTTGTAGTTCATCTTTAAGCCAGGTGTCTCCTGCACCTGCTGTCTGCAATTTAATTTGTCTACAGGCTTTAGGAAATTCTCCAGCTTCCAGCATCTTAAGGCTTTCTTCCTTGCTGGAATAACTCACGTAGAGAAGCTGAAGTTGATGAAGTTAGGCTAATCTTCTCCAGTTAGGAAGCCTGTGTAATTAAACCCAATGTGATTTAGAAAGATACACAATAAGATGATGGAGGAAAAAAATCCACGCGATCCAAGACAGCTATTTAAAAAGAACAGGCACTGAGAGGCAGCTGTGAGGAACTGTTGAGTTATCCCACAGATACTCACTGTGCAATGAATTCTAAGGGTGTCCAGGAGCTGAAATCTGCATCAGGCATTGATTTCCTGTTTGCTGGTGTATCTAAGGTAACCCTGTGATTAAAAAAGATAAGCAAGCCTTTTACTTATATATCATGTTTCTGTTGAGCACCACCTGCTTCAATTCACTGGTGTAATATGTGCTTGACCTTTACACCATGTGGTATGGATTTCCCTTGCATCCTCCCCGTGTGTTAACAGAATATAGTCATTAGTTTCAATGCATATCCAAGGCTCCAACTAAGAACCCCCTAGGTTCCTGGCTAGCTGAGGAACTGCCCATTGGAGCCATCACTCAGCTTGCAGCTCCCTTCCCACCTCTCTCATGCAGATGGGGAATAGCAGCAATAAGCTTGTTCACACATACTGCACAGCACACATCCACTACAACCACGCCTTCGAGAGACTAAGTGCATAAATATAAGAAGTTTTGACTTTGACAATACATATTTATGCTACATACAATGACAGGTAAGGGTTAACTTTCCAGAATTACCTCACTGAAATGCTGTTGACAATCTAAGGTATATTTACCCTCTCAAAAATTCACTTAAGAACAGAGTTTTGCATGAGAACTACACAAGAGCAGCATGCACAAGAATCTCATGATATTGCCATCTGCCTGCCTATAATGCTCTCTGGAAGGCAGTGTCAATCTGTCAATCACCCAAACACATTTAATGCCATTCCTGTCTGACCTGAAGAAGTGTGCTAAGAGTGTGTGTGAGGAAATCAAAAGTAGAGAATTCAGGTAGTGTACCAAATCCCTGTACAAACTCTTTAGTCTTACATTTTGGGTCCTGCACTAGATAGGGACCTGGCAAAAGAAGTACTTTTAATTTTTGCAACAGAATTGATTAAAAAAAAAATTAAACATAGTGAAGAACTACTAGGCCATCCACTTTTTACTAGCTTTCCTGACAAGAATGAAAGCAAAACTTCTTTGGTTTACAGGTCCTCAAAGTAACCTAATGTTACCGTTCAAGCAGAGGTATGCAGCACCTTATGAAGAAGCAACTTTGACCAAGCGAAAACCTGTCAAGTAATCCGTTCCTTTACTATTATTGCAGAGCTAAGTCTAAAACTTTGCTGAACAGCTTCTCATTTTTACAGTTCTGTCTATATTGAAATAAAGAAATCATACGTTAATGCATGGCTACAGTTAAACTGGTTAAAAGTAAAACGAATTTTAATCCTAACATCCACTACTGTTTTGCAAAGGCAAAGAAAACATAATCATTTTTAGGATGACTTGTGTAACACTTTGTTCATCCAGTCAAGATGCATCCTTTCTCTGTGAGTAGGTCTGAGAGGCCGTTTGTGTGCTGTGAATAGGACACTGCAAACTTTTCTGTGTGGCTCCAGGTTATAGGAGTAATTAAATAAAACAACACAGGCAGAGGCAACTAAGCAACCACTTACGGTAAAATGGCAACTGCAGCACAACCAGATGGCAGCCCACTGCTGGCACCAGCCAAACTCTGACAAAGCTGATGCACTGCTCCTTTGGCCATGCCATAGGCAATCATCCCTTAAAATTAAAATCAGGCAAATTAGAGCACAATCAGAACAGCTCTCTATATCAGCAGTAACATGACAGAAACAAAAGACTGTTTGATGAATATTAAGACCACTTACCACAGCCAGAAAAGAATCAGACTTTTAAAACATATTAAAGCATACATATTAAAAGAAAAAATTAATATATTAATAAAAAGGCTTTAGTAGACATCCAGAAACTATCACAGAACTCAGTTAACTTAGCACTACAGAAATAAGTAGCTTACCATATGTCAAGAATGTTCAGTCAATGTATCTAAATGCACCCTGAAGGATGTGACTTACAGGCCTAAGTTTAACAGGGTAAGATGCTCACAGACTTTAATAAGGCACTCTTCTATTAATTTTCATCATATAACTAAGGTATTTGTGAGTTTGGACCCAAACACATCCAGTTCACTTCCCTCTCAAATCTTGAATTCACTTGGTCAGCATCCCAGATCTGACAGGCCCTGTGGAGAAAGCTACAAAAACCCCCAACTCTCATGGTAGAAAATTAATAAATAATGCGCAGGGACAGCAAGCTTCTTCCCAAAAACTGTTGCTTTCTAAGCAGCCAGCATTTAGCAGTGTAAGAGCAGCAGGAACCAGAGCATAAGGCACACTGCCCAGGAACAAGATATGGACAATCAGGGTGCTAGAGGTCTCAGATGTCTCAAAGCATGTATCTGTCAAGAAGTCCAGACACAAACTAAGTACCTAAGAAAACGTGAATATAGTTTGCCTACTACAACAAATGTCTTTCATTCTACCCATCTATACAGCTATTCAGGCCCTTTCCAAGGCTTCTAAAGAAGTATTTTGAATATCATAGAAATACTTCTACAAGGTAATTAGACATATTATATAACATCTATTTTTATTAGGAGAAATCATAGACAGCACTAACTAACTTATTTTATTGTTATGATAAAAATATTCAAGTGTATCATATTCCTCTCTCATCTTGTCTAAACCAAACATTCTAAACCTTCTTAGAGACCTTTTCATGATTGATAAATTTCTCAGACACCACACTCGCACTGCTTCTGTCACTGTTCATGTAATTTTCAGTGTTCTTCAGTTTGCATTATGTGAGGCACGATTTTCTTACAGGAAAAGAAAAATCTCATTAACAGCAATCAAGAAAAAGATTATTTGCTCCAGAACAGCTGGTTGTAACAAGGCTAATAAGGCATGTTTGCAAAAGTTGAGTAACAACTCTTTCCCAATTCTTCCTGATGTTAATGAGTTGCATGTGTTTGCCCAAAGCACTGCTCTGACTTTCAGAAAAATCCAGACTAGCTGAAACCAGCTAGTTCAAAACTAGAGTGATGGAAGGCTCATCACTTTGATTCCTGTGTTGTAGTCCCTACCTCCCAAGATCACCCAAACAAAAACTGTGAGAGTTTGCCAGAATTCACTTTTTTTTATTTGTGTATAGTCAGTCAGCAGTTCATGGTAAATTATTTGTCTGCTTCTTCTCAAAAATAAACCTTTTATCTTTGACTATAACACACGCTGCTATAAACACAAAATATTAATCATTAACTAGAAAATATATAAAATATTTCTGCCCGAACAGTTTTAGGCAAAGCTTTCAAGAATACTCATAAATTGTATATGTTTTACAATCTTTGTGTCTTAAAAATATTGTTGAAATGACACTAATAAAAGCTTGGGAAATAGGACTATTTGTCTCAAACCTTCCTCTTGCTGCCTGTGGGCTTATGCGTCAGTGCCTTTTTTTTTTTAATTTTAAATTGCTCCCAGATTTCCTTCTCCATGCAGACCAACACGGTTGAGGAGCGAGATTAAAAATCCAATAAAGTTCCTATTGAGGACAAAGCCAACAGTCAACAAGCTTATCTATGTCTGAAGCAAAGGTAGACTGAAAAGAGAACATGAACAGGACAAGCATGGTTATCAGAATTAGCTGAGTCATCACCAACAGAAAGATTGGTCAATTAAGGGCTCTTTCAGAACACAAATATAAAATTTAACTTTGCATAAGCATTGTACTTACATTGCTGTGTAGTTCTGGTATTCATTATCTTCCAAACTTTTTTCTGTATCATATACTAACCAAGTACATTTCACAATGCATGTCAAATACCATTTAAACACTCATTTATTGTGTTCCATTAAAGTGGGAATTACAACACTCATTCTATGTGCTTGCACTACAGCTTTGAGAGATTCAATACTGCTACCTGTAAAACCACACTTTCCTTACACGTTTGAGCATCAGGGTCCCATCTGTGCTAGATGCCAAGAACCTGGGGTGTGAAGCTATTGCTTCACAAACATGCATGCTCAGACAAACAACCATCTCTAACTGCTGGTGTCCCTGCAGCTGTCATGCATAGCATTTTACCTGGGGTTCCAGATAAAGCAGCTTGAGCTCCTGTCAGAGTCAAGAGGCCACCTTCTTTCAGATGTTTTGTGGCAAGGTGGCTGGAAATAGTCGATGTCCAAACGCTCTGCTTCCACATCAGATCACAGTTTTTGTATAAAGCTGATTAGGAAGAGGATTAGTGAAATTAGCCAAAGGAAGACTTTTAACTCTGAGTTCCTCACTGTTACACAGAGTGCAACAGCACTATGAAAACATGCTTCCTACCATTTTCTACTTCCCCACTCTAAAATATTTGTTTATGTCTTTTGCATCTCCTTTCTCTTTGAGCCTGTAACATCCAAACCAGAAGATGGAATAAAGGGACACATTTTACTAAATTTACTCCAGACAGAAAACAAGGCTATTTTTCTTCTTGCATCTCTACAGTAGTGGACAAACTATAATTTCATTACAAAAATTACACGTTTAAAAGCATTTTTTTAATCTAAAGGGTTTTTTCTGTAGCATGATTAGGCAGTGCCTTCCAATATTGTATTGCACAGTAGCAGCTCAGAGAATTGCAGGAAGCAACAGAGATTTTATGCATAAAGCAATGACTTAGGAAACAAAACCAAATGTGTCTTTTGTAACTTGCCTGACTCAGGTAATCTCAGCAAAAGTTAGCTCTTAGATAATACTGCTGAGCTCCTTCAGAAAGCACGTCAAAACTTTTTGATAAAAATTAGTGCATCAACAAACATTACTGAAGAAACTAAGTGTTGTGCAAATTTCACAGAACACAAACATTCTGAGAAGCACTAAGTAGCACTGTAACTAAGCTATTTTGTACTTCTATGCTTTTGTCCTCTTCTGGACTCAGGAAGAAAGGTTTTTAAGGACTTCTCTCAGGTATCATTCATGTTTTCACCACCACGTCTGTACCAAAGGCTTACACTTGGCTTTGGCGCTGCCTCCAGCCCATCCTCCTGCTACACACAAGATCGCATCCACCTTTTCTTCACCAAGCAGTTTTCCAACTTCTGCTGTCACCTTCAACACAGAACAAGACCATACTGAAAACACTGGACTGATAAGGTAAAGACGTAAACACCACAAATGCCTTAAAGCTACTTTTTCCTGCTTATACAAAGGACAGCAATTTAAACAGCTATAGAAAATTAGTATTTATGATTCATGAACTCAAAACAACTCTTTTAAAAAATAACTATAGATGAAAGTCAGAGGAATGAAAGCCACAGACTGTGTGATGTAACTGGAAATAAATGAACATCAAGGCTGAAACACCTGACCCTTACCTCTATTGTTAGCAAAAATTATTATTGACTTGCTTTTGACAGGTCCTCTTCTGAGTATGGTGTTGTTTAAGATGGGACATGAAACTCCAGGTCTGACCAGGACTACTGGTATCACTTTTGAGGACAGTGCAAGAAAAATAACTAAAGATTAGCCTCCCTATTGCTTCTGTCTAGACCACAACCATCCGTTTGAGTCCGGCCACTAAATTTGAGCTTGCATACTTTTAGATTTGTATAATTTGTTCTCTTTCAAATAGAAGACCTTGCAGTTGGTAATGAATTTGTTTGCTACAAATTTTCTCTGTCAAAGTAAATAGCAAACAATCCATCACTCAAGTGAAGAGGAATCAATATGCTTTTGCAAAACCATATTGAAAATTGTATTGTAAACATTCTATGTTACTCTGCCAAAGCTTTAGGAGTTGTATAGATATAAAAAAAACCATATTGGCTAGATATTCAGTATCTAGCCAATTGGTTTGAAACTTAAAACGTAAAAAATTAATCCTATCTATCGAAAATAAAGCAAAATATTTTTTTTTAGGCTAGTTTAGATTCTCCCACATTGACCTTTGTGGAAACCAGTGCATTCCGTTAGGGATCCCTCGGGGCTTAGGGTCATATACTTTGAGCATGCCATCTACTTGCACACAACACATTTATAAGTTAGGGTATTTGAAATAAGTGTTGCATTTTAAGACGTCCTTATTCATCTTCACTACAACTCCCCTGGTTCAGTCTGTGACTTTTAAAAGTCAAGACACAATCAAACCCAAACTGCCTTACGTGCTGAGCCGCCAATATCCCGGACCAAGCTCTTTCTGCGTATTCAGTTGAAAGGAATTACAAGAAATTAAAAAAAAAGCGACGAGCAGAAGCTGAAGGACCTTGAGGTTCGCGGTACGGCCGCACGACCGCCACCGACCGCGCTCCTGCTTCCTGCACGGAGCCGGACGCATCCCTGCAGCCACCTTGCTCACCGCGGGCGGCAGCGAAAGAGACGCACGAACCCTCGGGGAAGCTCCGTGCACCGCTCGGCCGAAGGGGTGCACACACCCGGGGGAGGATGCGTGCATCGCTCGGCCGAAGGGATGCACGCACCCGGGGGAGGCTGCGTCGGCCCAAGGGATGCGCACACCCGGGGGAGGTTGGCTGGTGCGCCGCTGCACCGCCTCACCCGGCACCGGCCGCCCCGCGCCCGCCGCCGACCCACCTGCTCGGCCTGCTCGGGGAAGGAGTCGGTCGCTCTCACCACCACGTTGGCGCTGGCGTCCGCGTTCTCCGCCAGGTCGATGCTGGCCACCCACTGCCGCGGCGAGAGGAACGGCGCGTTAGCGGCCCGCGCCCGGAGCGCCCGGCCCGGCGGGGCACGGCCGCTCCCCCACGGGGCTCCCCGCCTCGCCACCCCGGCCCGGCTCTTACCCAGTTCTTGGACTTGAAGTACTGCACGCACTGGGAGCCCAGCGCCCCTCTACCCCCGTACACCAGTACCCTGCCCGCCGCCATGCCCGCTGGTCCAGCGCTGCTCTCCCCGGTGCGGATGCGCCGCCTCACGGGGCGGGAAAGGGGCGGTGGCGCCCGCCCGTGGGTGGTGCGAGGAGCTGGGCGGGGCTGGGCTGCCCGCCCGGGCCGCGCGGAGCGGGGGGAGGCGAGGGAGAAGTTCCAATACCTCGGCTAAGCCACGGCAAGGGCGGCGTTACTAGTCCCTAGGGCTCCTGCTGCTGCAAGTTAATTAATTAATTAGTGGTTCTGAAGGTCCTCCCAGGGCTCGGGTAGCAGTAATAGAAGTGCGGGCAATTATGGCCTGTTTTCTTTAGCGCTCATGTATCGCACCTGTCGCTTGAGTTACACCTCATGAGCGGCCCGGGCTGCGGTGCGGCTGGCCAGGCCACCCCGACTGCGAGGGACTTCGTCCTCCCCGTTGTATGCAGAAGATTCCAGACCCATCGTTTCTGTCCCTCAGATAACTCTGCCTGCAGTGACATTTAGAGGCTGGGTGGGAGCAAGCGCCGGCAAGCTCGGCACGGCTGAGGCGACAGCAGAATCCTTCAGCCAAATTATGCTGTTTTAATGCTTTGTCCCTTGCATACAGATATTTACCCACTTTTTAAAATAATCTAAGAAACTGGATTCTTCTCCAAATTTTCTTCACGTGAGGTTGCAGTAAAAAACTTGATGTCATTTGAGCAGGACAATTAAACTGCTGCGGAAATATTAGACAGGCCATAGAGATAGGATTACTTGCTGCAGAAAGAAGCATCACCGCACTACAATGTAGTGAAGCTGTTACTTGCAACAATTTCAGGATGTTGTTGGAGCAAAATGTATATTTTGCCTTGATTTTTAACCATACAGGTTAATTGGTGGACCTTCAAAATACAAAGAGAAGTATTTTGAAATGCCTGGTATTCGGCTGTGGATTTTGAAGCATGATGAAAAATGGGAAATACGTCTGACTGCTGCAGAGAGGGCTTGGATATGATCCCTTGAAAGCACTAGGATGCCTGGCTGCTTTAAAAAGACATTATTTGCGTTGGCTTCTCTAATAAGTTTTGTGTCTTTTATCTTGATTGTTGTTGCAATGGGGACCCCAAAGTGGATGACTGGAAAGATCCTTTGCAAAACAGGAGCTGATTTGGTCAATGCCACGGATCCAGAGCTGGTCAAGTTCATTGGAGAAATTTACTACGGACTCTTTCGGGGCGGCAAAATACGCCAATGTGGCTTGGGTGGGCGGCGTTCCAAATTCACAAGTAAGTACAATTTTGGTTGAATATTTAGTCTAATGTGTAGTTCAAATTAAGCACTTTATTTTTTTTTGTTTACAGAACCTTAGAATGCAAATTATTATTATTAAAAATATATGCAGTCTTTGTGGTTTGACATTTTGAGTGTGAATATAAGATTTCTATCATTTCAGGAATGCTTTTTGCTACAGTTATATTCTGTAATCCTGGAATCAAGTTGGGGAAAAAAATCCCTAGCTACATGGAGAGTTTCCT
The DNA here is from genome assembly GCA_013400495.1 of Nicator chloris. Lineage (NCBI taxonomy): Eukaryota > Metazoa > Chordata > Aves > Passeriformes > Pycnonotidae > Nicator > Nicator chloris. Next base: position 39,418 of record WAAE01011776.1, on the reverse strand, counting down.
TTCAGCCCTTTGAAGGGGGTGAAAGTCATTTGGAGATGACCCCGTAGATCAAACTTTCCCCTTAACTGATTTTTTTTCCTATGCCAAGATTTGCTCTGCCATCTCTCTGCCTCTGTCCTTGCCTTTTCTGTTGAACTCTTCTGAGGTTTTTTTTGCCTTCAAGAAGCAGGTATTTATTTAGCTGGACACATTTCTGTATTTCTCTGGCTGTCCTTACGCAAATGTCTACCATAGCACATATCGCTAACTTTGTTAACATGTTGAAGAAATTCTTACCTTCTCTTCTGTTAAGCTGGGAGACTTAAAAAATTGCTAACTTTTAACAAATGTAGAAACTCTTCTAAATTTATTCCTTTTAACATAAAAGATTTTCTTGAGGTCTTGAAAGCACTGAGCTGTATGCTGGATGATTTCCAAATTTCACTCATCCTGTTCTGTAGTGAAAATGGTAATTTGCTTTGAAGATTTTTACTTCAGTGTACAGGTTTACTGAAATTTAAACCAATGTGAGTTGAAGCTGTTGGATTCTCACCTTCTCCCTGGCCCACAGCAATGCTGTCCTGTCCCATCCTTTGCAATGGCTCTGGTAATTGACGTGAGGTAGTTTAGAAGTTAAACTGACCAAAAATTTAACTTACAAAAATAAATACTTGTTTTCCTATACGACCATGTCTAACTGCACAAGCACTTCTATAAAAACTTGAAGGCAGGTGTGACCGTGGGACTTCAGAGGGAATGGAGAAAAGAACCAGAGCAACCTCAGCTTAGATCAGCATGACCAGTTGTTAAACTGGATGAATTTGGACAGGTCACTTTTACAGTAACCAAATTATTGGTCATGCTGTGATTGAAACTGCAGCTTCATGACATGGACATACCAGTCATGCTCATCCAGTCCCAGTTCTTTCACTCCATCCTGGCAGAGAGAATGAGAAAAAAGATAGCCAATCTCCTTTAAAACTCTGTACAACTTTCTGGACTATTTAATGGACTTGCTTTTTTTTGCAATCTGAGAGCAAGGCATAATGTTCCACAGTCACTCTGGAGTACATCAATATGCAATTGCAGGATGTGAGCCAGCACTCCTTAGACAGAGCTCTCCCTGAAGCTGGAAATAATTCTCTGTTAGAACTGTAAAACATTAAATGCACTGGGCACAAATACATGTTTTGGTCAACAAGTGTTCCAGAGATTTTCCCTTTTAAGTATTTTAATAACTCTATTGAGTTTGATATTTTCACAATATTGGTTTCAAACAGCAGTACACAAAGCTGTTACTTCTGCACAGTGGTGAGCAGGATGGGGGTTCTGGACTTGACTTTTTTTTGTTTGTTTGCATTTCCCCCTTAATTTCCAAGCATTCTGAACTTAGCAAGAACTGTGAGACTTTTCATGGGAAATGTGATAATATAAATGGACTTCACTGGCACCATAGATCAAGACAAAGCTAAGACATCATATGGTGCAGTGTTGCAGTACCTCTGACACTTCAGAATTCCAGGCTGCAATAATTTATTGTTATTGGTACATCTCCTTTCACTTTGTTAACATTCACTAGAGTAGACTTACGGATGGCACACTCTCTTTTAGCTGGGACAGTGACAGCCTGATTCAGGTGCCATAATAGGTGTCCACTGCTCTTTAGTACTCCTCAAGATGTATCATCTGGCCTCCAGCTGCAGCTCCTGGAAGTGTCCCATCTATAGTGCAGCATGTACATTAGACCCATTAGGGTTGTTCCAATGGTCCTAAGGCACCTATGTTGGCATAAGATGCTTCTGTTTTGAGAAGCCCTGAGAACAAGCTGGGGAAGCCATGCATTTTTCTGTGCATAGCAAACACTGCTGGATTGTGTCAGGAGTCCCCATGGCAATAGCCTTCTCATGGATTCTTATTTCTGTGTACTAAGCCAGACTCACTGGGTAGGTCATTGGGACTTGGCTGTGAGACTCAGAAAAGAGACCAAATAATCCTTACAACTACCCTAAAATCTCTCATGGTTTGTAAGGAGGCTTAATTCCATGTGCTTTGTTGTTACGCTGCCAGTTATTTCCCAGTCAGAAAGCAACCTAGTTTTTGGATTCCCATTTCTCATATATACTTCTGATTCTCATTTACTCCCCTCATTTCTTGTTGTCAGAGTCTTCTGCAGCTGTTCTCTGCACCAGGCCCAACTACAACCCCAGAATGAGCTAATGAAAGGTAGATCTTTTGAATCACATCATTTTTGTATGGGATTTGTACAGTATGACTTTTTTTCTACAGAATCTACTATAATTCTGTCATGTCATGATGAAATTTTATGCCTGAAGTTCATGGTGACATCTACCAACTATTGCTGCCTACTTTTTAGGTGGCTTTTTTAGACTTTGGGGTTTTTTGTCAGTTATGCAGCACAGGTAGGAATTTATTTACTTGTTTATAACATAGTATACCTTTTTTGTAGTAACTTTTTAGAAATTAGGAAGTGAGTTCTACAAAACAAGTGAGTGAGCAGTGCTATGCTAGCTGAAGGTCTCCTCTTGATCACCTTGTATTTTAGGGTTCCTCTCAATCAGCCTCTCTCTTTCCTGTCAGTCAACATGTCACCTACAATTCCCTACTCATATTTCTTCTGATTCTGTTACTAGAGGGCTGCAGGATAAACTAAACACTCAAGTGTACATTTCCTGCTGCTGGCCAATCTGGCCTTCCAACAGAGGAACCACGTCTGTGAAGACAGAACCAAGAAAATTACTGTTCTCTAGAGACAACTGAGCAACAGGCTGCTGAGGGAGAGCTTGTGCCTGTAGCAAAACATGGGAACGCTTCACCTAAAGCCCACCTGACTGAAATGCTTTACAAGCTTCCTACATGTGTAGCTAAAACACGGCCAGATGCCCAGAAAAGCATAAAAGGGCCATAAACACTAGATGAGAAACCAAGAAGGGAATCTTAGAGGGCAAACCTGTGGGATTAGGACATATGAAATCAGGGCAGATCTCACTGGAGCCAGCAGTAAAGAGAGGATTAAAAAAAAAAAAAAAAAAGAACAACGTGAGAAAATAAACACAGAAAAAAAGTGATACTATTTTAGGCAGCTAGGGGCTGAACAACGAAATGGAGACTATCAGACTTCAAATGGATGAGATTAAAAGCATGAGACAGGAATGAGAAGCTCAAACCCAGGTGTTATAGAGAACAGAGGTGAAAAAGAGACAGGAAAGTATGTAGCAGACAATACAGCAGCAGAGATAAAGACATTAACACTGCTAGGTAAACAAACAGGACTTAAGCCTCAATCCTTGTTCACAGATCCTGTGTAGAGGATTATTCCTGTAGGAGAATATCCCTGATTTGTCTGATGCCCTGAAAAATAAAGCATCAGGAACTGAGATGTGTGCCACTAGCTGAATTCCACATCTGCATTAAAAATAGTCTTCCTTAAGTATAAGCTGAATTTGAAGCACCAGCACAGTATGATGTTTATCATCATCAACAAAATCTATACACTGAATAGACAATTTATTTTTTCTTGACAGTTTTCCCACACATGGTGAAAAAGTTGAATACAGGTCTGCATGTGATGATCATAATATTCCTCTGTGTGGCCATTTTCTTTTCTCTGGTCAGTTTTGGATTCTGCATTCTTAACGCAATAAAAGTTCCTTATCGGGCTATTAACGGTCCAGCAGGAGCATGCCTTTGGAACTTCCTTGCAGGTAAAGTAATTTTCCAGTGTTTTTCTCTAGTCACATTCATAGAAAATGATACAAATTCCTTCTTTTGCCTTACTAAATATCTCTTTGACTTAAATACTTGTGAATGCAATGAAGTTGGCGGTGAATTCACACCTTTTAAGACAGGACTTCCAGGTGGCATCTTGGCTTATTGCACCTAGTCAACATTTAACAGGAGCTATGAATGCCAGCCTTTAGGCTTTGTGTCACAGATAAAAGTATGTTTGCCCATACAATAAAGCCTACGCATTTTGAAGGTGTTTAAGCCATGTCTTTGTCTATCTCTACTCTGTATCGTGCTCACTGATGTATTCAGTAAGTCTTTCGAAGCACGATCAAAATATCTTGTTTTGATTTGATAATGGTGAATACTTTCTCATTTTGTTGCAGGTGGATTTGTTGTACTTGCAGTCACCAGCTTCATGGCTGCTGTGAAACTTCATCACCTCACAGAAAGAATTGCCAATTTTCGGGAAAATGTCTTTCGGTTCATTATCTTAGAAGAACACTTTGAGAACTGTTTTTGGATTTGTGTGGCAAGTGCCACAGCACATGCAGTGAATTTGCTGCTAATAGCCATTGGTGAGATTCATTTCCCTAAAATTAAGACTAAAACAGAAGAAGTGAATGTTACAGCAGAAGATATCATGTACTAACAAATCTACACAAAACTATTTTGGTCAAGTGAACTGTTGTGACAGGAACAGCTTCTTGGCTCTTCAGGCTTTTTTTTGGATAGATGATTTACGTATAAACCTGAGTAAAGATGTCACTCTACAATACCAGCAACTAACATATCTGTGAAAAAAAAAAATTTAAAAAGCTATAAATATCATTATTCTCAAAGCAGACTGATACCTACAGTAGAGAATTTGTACTTTGGGCTAATTTAGAAAACTAGAGGTAAAATATTTCATCAAACCAAATGTCTTCTTTATTTAGAAAGACAAGATGTTTATCACAAATCTTTGAAACTCTAAGGTTATTTCAAAACAGAAAGAATGTGTATTTGGCATTTACTTTCACAGAATTATCTAGAGCATATTGAGAGGTACATATATGTTTGATGATGACAGCATTGAAAAAGACAACATAATCTGTGAGACTAAAGTTAAGGGGCAGAAAAGCTGTGTGTGTGTGAAATGATTTTGAAACAGAAATTATCCAAAACCACAAGACCAAGAAGTGAGAAATGTAAAGTATATGGGATGCTATTAGTCTATGAAGAAAAAATTATTAGCTGCTAGATGGATGTTTCATTGCAGCTTCTGAAAGTAAACAGATTAAGGGTAATAGTGCTTTTAGATAACCTGGAAAATATTCATCTGACAGATTAATTTTCTTTATAACTGTGTTAATTGTTAAGTCTATCTGAAATCAAATAAAAGTGATGTATGATGAAACAGTATTGAATAGAACTGGGTAAATAGATGGAAAAGTTACTTTTTTAGGAAGTACCATAATTTTGACATGGATTCAACCAGTTCATGGGTCCTGAGGAGTGAATATTTTTGAGAAAAGAATATGGAATATACCATTAATAATGAATACATTGGCCTCTACCATCTCTGGGTTTGGCTCTACAAGGTTAGCAGAATTATGAGTGAAGCAGAAATTTGTGAGGGTGCCTCTGTAATAGGCCCTACTAACCTGTCTTCTTCAAGACACCATTAGCCACTTTTATTTTTTCAGGAACACTGAAATTATTTTTAAAAATTTATGAGATGGAAAATTATGATGAGTCTAGAGAACTGTTACGATTCTAGCATAAAGGAGACTCAATAAAGCAGAAAAAGTTCCAATTTTATAACGCCCTCTTACTTCACTGTTCTTCTAAATTTACTGGTGCTTTCACTCAGACTTTACCCTGGGCCATAACTCCAGAAAGATGGTGCAATAGCCAGTACATGGATAGGCAGCAAACAAACCCAGTCTACAGAGGTGTCTTAGGTGGTAACAACACAGTACTGCCCTGAAAACTGTCCACAGGGCCCTCTGTGGTACCACCACCTTCCCCTCCCAGAAAATTCTGAGTGGCTTTGAGATTAAAAACTTGAAGTGCAGCATAATTACACAAGTAGAAAATGTAATACTTGTCATTTGTAATTGTTCTATGAACATGTATAATTTAGATGTAGTTACTGTACAGAAAGAATTAGATTGTGGCATGTAACTTAACTTTTACTAAATATAATTCTCTCCAGGAGGTGAGAAGGAAGCAGATTCCTACATCCTCCATATTGAGTGATTGCTTTGAAAATGCTTTTCAGTAGTATTAATATGCATGTATTGCAACACATTTTCATACTGATAATGAACTGCTTGATGGCCCCCAAATTTCCACCCCCTCCAAAAATATTATTGAATAAGAATCATGGGACTATTTAGGTAAGGACAAGATTAAAGATTTGTTGGAGTGGATTCCTTGGTAGATCACACTAGCTCTGAAAGAACCCGTAGAATGCACTGTATACATGAAGTTAAAGGATGATAACTGGGCTGATTAGCATTGTAATTTCTTGGTTTGAATCAATTCAACAATGGAGCATACTCTGCAGTAAAGGTCCAAGAGAAGATTTCTCCTACAGCAGACTTAGGAAGCGTCATGTGGGATACTGTAGCTGCACAAGCTGAATGACCAAATAACATTATCACCCAATGACTCTGTTGTGACCTGTGAGAAAATAGTATTTTCAGTTCAGAGTGAACAGAAGTATCACCATGCATGAACTAAACTTCATGAAACAGATGTAAGGCTAAATTAAACTTTCAGCTGCACAGGTTGTCTGAGTTTAAGCACAGCTAAGATACACTGATAGGTCAATGCATGGAATATTTACCCTCGGAAACTTTGTCTGGAGAAAAAAAGGTTAAAGTCATACATATTTGAAATGTACAATTACAATTATGTAATTAAGCTAACACCCTGGGGTTAACTATAGTTAAGTTTATCACTTAGACCTTTTCAGCTTTCCCTTGTACCTCATAAACTAATTTCAAAAATGTGCAACCTGATATATGGTCTACTTTGTTTACATACTTATATTATGCTTCACATAGTATATCTGATCATATGCATACTCTTCATGTGGAAATGAATACTTCTGCGGGGGCACTTCTTACCTTGGAAGATCTGAAATCCCAGATGAGAACATTTATGAGTAATATCTGCCCAGAACTTTGAAGATTATGGGTCCAGTCCTATCTTTCCATAAAATTAAAGACAACTTCATATATCCCCAAAATACCCACTTAATTTGTATGTGCAGAATAATATATAGAAGCAACATGAATGTAGAGAAGCTATGGACCTATGGAGTTCAAAGAACTAAAAAACTGTTCACTGTATCCAAAAGCCTTGCCAAAATAAATGAAGCTAAAAATGAATTACTACTTTGATTCTTTAAATAATATTATGGTTTAATGTTTAAAAAATGCATTTTTACAAGATAAATCAAATGGATGCAATTTCCCTCAGTCATTGTTTCTGAGTGCTGCTGTCCTTAATAAAACATGTTATTTGTCTCTGTACTACTTCATGGAAAAAGCTGTGGGGTGGGAAGTGCAATGGACTCCTAAAGAACAGGCCCAACTCCTTCTACATCATGTTCTGCTGGTCTAACAGTGTAACTCCGCTCAAAGATGTATGGAAAAGCAAACATTGTTATACATATTGTCATTAGGTGTCTTATTCTCACGTATTAAAAGGAATTACTTAAAATCTATGCTTCACACTTCAGGGGCAGGGAAAGAAACAAAAAATGTCTGGATCACCTGAAATTAAAGTCCAGTACATGTTCAATGCTCTTCAGACTAACAATAGAGTAACTGTCAGCAAACTCCAACCAGTTCTTTTCCCTGCAGGGCTTTTGCTGAGCATAAATCTGCTTCTGATATTACAGCGATGACCCCATATTCTGTTGTGAATTTTCCTGACAGAATATAACCCCAAGTCATTATCATTGGGGTTTTTTTAATTTACCACATTGTGATTTCTTTTTGTAATTTCAGCCTGAAATTGTTACTGCTTTCTCGTACAAAATATCGTGCGTTTGCAATAAAGTTTTGTTTTTCCTAAATAATTTACATTTTAATCTTCAGTATGCAAATTAAGTATCCACTATGCGGACTAGGGCTGCCTAAGTCTGTGATAAACCCCCGAGAGAAGTACGACCACCTATATAGAGCATGCCACGAAGGGCAAAAATCCCTTGCACGAATGCTGGTACACCATCCGGAACTCCAGCTGCCGCCCCCCGGGATCCGCGCTAGGGGAGCGCTCCGCCGCTCCGCCTCCATCCGGCCGTCCCNGACTAGGGCTGCCTAAGTCTGTGATAAACCCCCGAGAGAAGTACGACCACCTATATAGAGCATGCCACGAAGGGCAAAAATCCCTTGCACGAATGCTGGTACACCATCCGGAACTCCAGCTGCCGCCCCCCGGGATCCGCGCTAGGGGAGCGCTCCGCCGCTCCGCCTCCATCCGGCCGTCCCCGCCGCGGCCCCGGGCACCGCCCCTCGCGGCGCCGCCTGATGAGGCGCCGTGCGCGCCGGGCCCGGCCGCGCTGCTTCGTCCCTGCTCCTTCCGCTACTGCCTCCCGTGCTCGGTGCCATGCTGCTGCCCTGCGTGCGGAGCGTGGCTGCGCGCCGCCTCGCCCGGGACGTGCCCCGGGCCTGCAGCTGCTCGGCGCAGGGCCCAACGCCGCGGGGCTACAGCCGCGGCGCGGCCGGCAAGGTGAGGGGTGGTGGGGGGTGCGTGTCCTCTCCTCCGCTTGGCCCGCGGCTCTCGGCTGAGCCCCCCCCGTGTGCTCCCGGGGCTGAGTCAGGAGTGGTGCCGCTCTCTCTGTTCCTCTTGGGTGTACAAGACTGGAGGTCTGCACTGGCGGGGAGAAGCTCTTTTATACTTAAATCACTGATTGAAAGAGTTTTTGTCTTTATGTGATCGGCAAATTTGTTGTAAGTTCAGTTATGTTGTATCTGATTTCTTTTTCACACTTTAAAGTAGTTGATCTAGTTTACTGAAGTATTACTCTGTGCATCACGTTAAATTCAAAAACTGAGATGAATACGTACAGTTGTAGCAATAGTTTGAACAGTGTGCTCGCTGCCTCTCTTATGGGTCTCTAAATGTCGTGTTGTTTACATTAATGCTTGTCCTTTTCTAGGGTCTTGTTCTGGGAGTCTACTCTGGTGAAAAGGATGATGGTGCTGCCCAGTTCACAAGTGCAGGAGATGCTTTTGATAGGCTTGTGTCTGGAAAGCTGAGTGCACTTCTGTCCCTGTAAGTGTATGATAAGCTTCTGAAATGGACTAAAGTACCTACAAATACCAGTAGGAATGATGTTGTTTTTTTTTTTTTTCATTGTTACTGTCTGTGTCCATATCACTGTCAGGCTGGTATTTGCTTCAACAGTTTGGAGGGGAACTCCCATGATAAAACCAACCACTGAGCAAACATGCAAAAATTTTGTGGGACCTGTCCTCTGCTCTGAATCAGCACAGAGCCAAGCATGCCAGTACGTGTATGGTGTACCGTGTGGTTATGGAATGAATGTAGTACTGTAAGATTTATCACAAGTAAGGCCTTGGGTATTGAAAGAATCTTTTTGTATCCTAGATGTGGGCCACCTTTGAAGAAAGGCAAAACACGCGTATTTCATGGTTTGCATCAGGTATGAACTTCGTGGTTTTGTATGCTAGTTGATTGAAGTGTGAAGTTTGTGTCTCATTTTACGCCACATTCCCTGCTGTGCTTGTGTAAATGGCCTGCTCCTCTTCCCTCTTCTTGACCGTTTCAACTCCTGTTCTGCACTGCCCATGTTTGCACGGCCTATTGCACAGTCCTGTACTACTTCCACTGTGCTGCAAATGGAGATGATGTGAACAAGTCTGCCCCAAAAGTGGTGTACTCTGAATAGCTGCTTCCTGAATGAGCTAAAGCATGGCAGTTTTGGATCTGACTTCTGTGCCTCCTGTGTCCAGGAGGGGTGAGTGTGGGAGGAGTTACTGATAGGTCCAAAGACCTTCCAGACCTGGCTATTCTAAAAAAAGGTAGTCCCTTCATAGGCTTTTGTCAGAGGTTTGAAGTCAGGTGCTTGAAACCTCTGAAAACAAGACATGGGACTGTTCTTCAAGCAGGACTTTTGTCTGCACAGACATGATAGATCACAAGGGTATGAGATGAGGATTCATCTGCTCAAAGTCGAGCTTTTGGTGCTATTTGAGAAGCCAGGATAGACCTAATGCACCTATGTGAAGCTGACCAATATGGAATGATTTGTGCCTTTTTGGAGTCCTGGCTAAGGCCTAGGCAGGCATGTGATATAACACTAGATGTTCCTGTCTAAGTAACAGAATCTTACATTAAGACTAGTTAAATAATCTGAAATAAATCCATTTGTAGTGAGAATTGCCTACCATGTATAAATTCCTGTGTGGACACCCCATGCAGGTGACACCGGACTTGGTAAAAAGGCGCTCAGAAATTTCATGGAAGTTGAGTGCACTGAAGGTCCCATTATCCCAGTTCTGCAGACAGGATGGGCTCTGAAGTGAGTAGCAAATCTCTGCAAAAGACAGGAGAATGTTAATTGGTATCACTGATTTTCTGGAAAGCTAACACAAGTTTCAGCATTTTGTGGACTATAAGACTTTACTACAGTGTAGCAGTTCAAAAGCTGATTATTGGAGGCCTCAGAGATGGAAGGGAAAGCCTAAGATTATTTTATCTTAAGAGCTATAGGAATATTATATATGTTCACATACATAGCTTTGAGTTTTATATAAATTTGACTTCACTCTTAAAAGGCTTCTTTAATCGTCATTGCTTCTTTTTTCTTTCCACTTGCATGCAGTTTATAAGGCAAGCATATAGTCTGTTGTGCTACATTCTTTTCCTGAGCTCCAGAGAGGTGTACCTCTGTGCAGCTTCGGTTTGCTACCTGGCAAATCCTGCCAGCAGAGCTCCTGAGATGAGCTAACACATTGAGCTTTTGGACGGATTTTATTTTCTTGAACAGAGTACTGTGCCAAAAAAGGTTACAATTCTCCAGATAAGTTCTGTCCTTTCTTACAGTTTGAAAGCTGGATCTGCTTTCCGAGGACTCTTAGGCTTGCCCTTGGGAATATCAGATTTACCATGTGTTGAGTATAAAGCCCTGTCTGCTACGCGCAATGCACATGATTATTAACTGGACAACAGAATAACTGACTGCATGCCTGTGGCAAATGATTGAGAGCACAGGACAGCAGCACCATGCAGGCACTCTTAATGAAAAGTGCCTGATACAGAAAAGTACTGCATGTCTTTTAATGCTGTGCTTGGTTTGATTTGGAAAGTAGGCTTTCTAACAGCTCTCTGTGGCTGTAACAATGAGGAAAGTGAATCCATTTGTGTGTTGGCTTCATCTAGGACTTTCCAAGTGTGGTGGTAGTTGGCTTGGGTAAGAAGAATGCTGGAATCAATGAACAAGAAAACTGGAATGAAGGCAAAGAAAATGTTCGTGCAGCTGTTGCAGGTTAACTATTTTTAAATTTTTTTAAGCATTTTGTCTGTAAAGCAATTGCAGTTCTGCAGCATATTCCATTTTTGAAGACCAAGTCTAGGTATGCCTTTGCTTTGAAATGCACAACTTAATGCGTTTACTTGTCACTGATACTCATGTAAATTTTTCCTTAGTGAGCAAGGAGTTATCAAGAGTGTAAATCAAATCTGAAGACAAGTAACTGCAGTTATTTATATCAAATAACTTTTCTTAACAGTGTGATATTGAAAAGGCACTTGTCTAATTAGTACTTTGGAGCCAGAGAACATCACCAGTTAATTTTTTGGTCACTCTGTACTTAAGTATGCACATATATTTACTTCTGCCACTTATTTCATAACTGAGATATTTGTGTTATAAACTAATATCTTTCACAACATCAGTACTATGATTCAGTATGTTATCTGTTGAAGACAGAAGAGGGCTTATCTTAGTCAAGGATGACTGCTGCATCTAAGTGTGTAAATAAAAGTTCTCACTGAAGATTTTATAGTCTGTGATTGGATGACAGCTGTATGTTCAAAGTGCTTGCCATTAATATTCTTAATTAACGTTCACTTTGTAGCTGACATAAAACATTGTTAAATTACTTGGGAACTAAACACTATTTATGGAATACATTGTTTATAAAAGGGTATATAAACAAATCTGGAAGAATAGAACAGTCAAATTCTTGGCAAAAATGTAAATTATGACAAATTTCTGATACCTGTAGATAGTCATAATTCATAGCATTCTAGAATAAGAGAGCCTTGCTTTGCTATAGAATGAGCTTTAAGGAGTCAGAACAACTGTGATCTTTTTTATTCTTGCAGAGCATTTTAATAATTATAATTCATCAACCAATGTTTTTAGTAAAAATTTGCCAGTATATGGTCATTAGCATTTTTAATTCTTCTACTGCACGATCTTTTTGACTGACTTCATTTTAACTCAAGATAGCTGAATTTATAAGTATCTTTTCCTTGCAATGTCCCATTGATCACCTCAGACCTGCTTTGCTGTTCTGTGCAATAGTTGGCCTTCAGCTCTGTGCTGTATTTTTCAGTTGGCTGCAGGCAGATCCAGGACCTGGAGATCCCTTGTGTGGAAGTAGACCCCTGTGGAGATGCACAAGCAGCTGCAGAAGGTGCTGTCCTTGGATTGCATGAATATAATGAGCTGAAGCAAAAAAAGAAGCCTGTAGTTACTCCTCAGCTTCATGGAAGGTGATGGCAAAGGAAAGTTTGCCTATTTATTCATCTGTTTGCTTATTTATAAAACCGTCCGTGTGACATGCTTGTGCATGAGAAAAACAAAACTGAAAGAATAGGGCTGACAACAGTACTCTCCTTAACTCCTACTCATTTGAATTTCCTGAAGTATTTTACATCTCAAGTATATTTATAGTGTTTGTTCCATGTGTTTTGCTGCCATATTCAGAGGTTAAGGGTAAGTAAATGCTGCTTCATAGAAAAGGACCAGGATAAAAATAAAAGTAAAAGCTACCTGAAGAGAAGTTGTGATATACTAGGGCTTCTGTTGGTATTGTGTGCCAGAATTGTGGAGAAGAGGTATTTCAAACTCCATAAATGGATAAATCCTTTGGAGAATCAGGAATTGCTAACCGACAGCAGACCAATGCACTATGGATATGTTTTGCATAGTTCATTTGTTATATTTTCATTCACAGAGTATAATACAAGAAGAGAAGCTTGGGTTCTTCTGGTCTCTAAATAGACATCACTTACTAAGAGCAGAAAGTAGAACCAAAGCTTTTGGTTTCAGAACAATTATCAGAATGGACTTTGGGTGTTCTGTGTAGGATATTCTGTCATGCAGGGGAGAGGTATTTCCTGTATGTACTTTAAACAGGAACAAAGAAGTTAGTGAAATAAAGTGGAAGCCTCTTGGTTAAGCATGTCTTGATAAGTTACAGGTAAAATAAACGCTCTTCTTATTTTGTAGCATGGCAAATAGTTTAGAAACCGATTAAATTTGTATTAAATAAACATTTCCTGAAAACATAGATGGTGCTATGACCAGTTACAGAAGGAATTTTTTTATATGCTAATTTAGGTTGGACAAGACTTCTGGAGGTCATTCAGTCCAGCTCCAGCTTGGATTAGGGATAACCTGGACACTACATACAATATTAAAGCTTGGTCAGGTTGATCAGGCCTTGGTTCAGTCCACATTTTAATATCTCCTGAGCTGAAAATTCCACAACCTCGCTAGACCATCTGTTCTAGTGCTTAACTACACTCCTAGTGAGGTTTTTTTTTCTTTGTATCCTATTGCATTTTTCCTTATTGAATCTTGAGATTGTTATCTGTTACTGTCTTAGTCTGCAGCTCTGAGATACATTTGTGTCCAGACACACTCTGGCTTCAGTTCATGTTTTCTCAATTTATCTGCAAGGATTTTATGTGAAAACCTAGCTCAAGTCAAGAAAAATCACAGAATCGTTTAGGCTGGAGAATACCTTTAAGATCAATTACATCCACTATGGTCCTCTGTGACAAACCCTCTCATCACAGAATTCAGTTAAGTTGGTCAGGAATTTGCCCAAAATCTGAAACAATGGTTCCCAGTGGCCATCTTGTTCTTCATACACGTAGAAATGGCTTGCAAAATTACTTTCTCTGCTAACTTCTAAGGAATTAGTCTAGGATAACTGGCTTGTAGTTATCCTACTCTCTATCCTCCTTGGCATTTTTAAAGATGCTTATTTGTCCTTTTCAGTCATCAGGGACCTCATTCAGTTACACCTTTCAAACTGAAAGAGCCTAGGCTTTCTGTGATGCCAGCCAGTTCCCTCAGACCCCTCAGACATGTGCTCCCTTCTACCAAGGACTTGTGTATGTCCCTCAACCTTAAGCTAAGTCTTAAGTCATCTCTTCCTGTCATTAGCAGTGCCCCTCTTCCTCCAACTCTGTTGCTGAGCACAAAGAACAGGAGAATCTGGAAGCAGATCTTTATTAAGGCTGACGCAAAGCCAGCATTGAGAACTTCAGTCTTCTCAGTGTTCAGTAGGTTGCCTGCACCATTTAGCAAGTGAACAGTGTTATTCCTGCCCTGCCTTTTGCTGATGGCACACTTGTTGAATTCCTATAGTACCTTTTCCACTTCTTGCCAGTTTGTGTCAGCTGACATTTAGCCTCTTAATTACATCCTTCCATATCCAGGCAATACTTCTATATTCCTCCTGCATTCCTCTTTCATTGTCCTGCTCTTTTTAGAGGCAAAATCCAGTTCAATGCCTTGCTTTGTGATAATTTCTAAAGTAAGTAAGTTGTCTTGGTAAAATGAAAGGTTTTGTACTGGTTGTCTGGCAAAGTAACCAGACTTCCCCATTTCCTACACAGGCAGCTCTGTGAATGTTTGCTCTGTCATTTGTTTGTGAAGTGCCTGGAGTGCACTGGGAAATGAGATCCAAATTTTACTCTTGCTACATAATCATATTTCAGTAAAGGGAAAAACAGAATTGGAGGCTTTATATGGTAAATAAAAACTTTCAAGGCTGTTAAAAGTAATGTGATTACAAATTTCAGAAGGGGCATTAAACCTTGTGTTTAAGGATTTAAGCCAATCTTTGATTAGTAAGGATTAGGATAAGACCTAATGAACTGGATAGATAATTTTACATCTGTCTATTCTTGGATTCTCCTAGCTTTCTCTGAAGTCTTTGGCACTGAGTAGAACCAGAGATGAGTTACTAGACTAGAGTCCTTGTAGTAAGGTAACTGTGATACCTAATTGCTCCAAATTAATGATACTGCATTTTAAGAAAGAGAATACGTGAATCACAACATCTTAGTTTTACAAATGTCTGTAATCCTGATCATTGTGTGTTGCTGTTTAGTGCTGAAAGTGAAGCCTGGAAAAAAGGTGTTATCTACGCTGAGGGGCAGAACCTTGCTCGGTACCTCATGGAGGCTCCAGCTAATTATATAACTCCAATCAAATTTGCTGAACATATTGAACAGAAGCTGAGAGGTTTCAGCAATGTAAAGGTCCACATAAGGTAAATTCCGTGGAAATGATTCCTCTGTAGGGTAGAGGACCATGACAGTAAGATAAGGTACCTTCCAGGTTTTTCAAATCTGAAGTTACTCAAATCTCATTTTCACTTTGCTACTTCAAATGACAGAAGCAGGAGAAGTGTTTGGGGAAAATGTATGAGGGGTGCCCAGACTGCAGGCTGTTGTCATGGATTAAGTGAGCTGCTAGTTTGCAGAGGAAGCAAGATACTGTGATGCAGTAAAATCATTAACTGTCAATTAGTCATGCAGTCAATTACTGCTTAATTAACACATGTGCTGTGAAAAGAAGCCTCAGTGAATGGAAGGCTAATGTTAAGTACCTTTTGTTTTCTTCCCAAGTGGATTTTTCACATACCTTTGCTTTTTTTGTGTGGATGTGGTAATAAAGCATTTTCAATTTATTGCTGTTACTGTTGGGATTTTTTTAATAGTTTTTAAAAATGCGAGATGGAGCCATAAAAGCCCTTGCAAGTGAATTTGCATAGCTGGTGCTGCTTGCCCCTGAATTTCTGCTTTCTGCCCTATAGTGGAAACAGGCTTACTGGTTGTGCAGGTGTTGGAGGCTATTTTGTTGACAAGCAAAAGACTGGGGCAAATCTTGCTAGCAGAAAGCGAAATGTGATCTGCTGCAATATTGTTACTTCACATACCTTTAGCATCTACAACCTCATGGGAAAGTAAAAGGTCAGTGTTTCTGATGCAGAAACCGTAGACAAGCTGTTGTTTTGCTGGGCTTTTTTAAACAAGACAAAGCAAATATCAAAGAGCAAACTTTGAGGAAGTATTTTTCTGCTTCACCAAAAAAGGTAGTAGTGGTTAGATTTAAACTGCAGTTTCCAAAATAACTAACTAAAATGAAATGGTTTGTGTACAAACCTTCAAGGATCATGATCTCTTAAAAAAATCACCTTGGTCCAAGTGTCCAGTTGAAAAAATAAAAACCAAAGCTAATATTTGTTTCTATTCCAGACCGGAGTCTTGGATAACAACACAAGAGATGGGAGCATTCCTGAGTGTAGCTAAGGGTTCAGCTGAACCTCCCATCTTTCTGGAGATTCACTATTTAGGGGGTGCTAATGCAGATGACTCCCCGTTGGTATTTGTAGGAAAAGGAGTTACATTTGACAGGTATGTATACTTGTATGCCAGTACTTTTATTACTAGAGGGAGAAAATGCTTTCCTGCTATTCATGTTCAACAGGGAGATGCTTTTTCTTTGCTCAGCATATTTTCCAATGCTGTTCCACTGCACTTGCATATAGCTACTATATAGTAGCTTCTTGTGCTGCGTTTTCTGGCAATGAGACAACATCAGTTGTCGCAAGTGGGAATTAATATGCCATCTTATAAGGGGAAGAAGGGAATTCAGAGGGAAAGAAAATAAAGAAGGTGCTCTTTTTTTTTCCTTGTCCTGAACAAACCTGTGGATAAAGAATTTGCATGTTTAGAATTGCAGTATGTCACTGGACATCTAGATGATGCTTAAGGAAATAGAAAGTAGTTCATTCTTTGCAGCAGTTCCTTATAACTACCTTCCATGTCACATACTAGTGAAGAATTTATCAGTCAGTTCCCCATCTATATGTTGATTTTTACCAAGTGTACTATTTTGTTTGTTTTGTGCACTGCTCTTATGAAGACCAGTGAGTTACTCCACTGCAGTTTACCTGGATTTCTATGGTCTCCTAATTACAAGGAAGTGATATTTTGTCTGAAATGAAAACCTAGATACTTTGCTTTCAGTACACTTAGGCTTGCAGAAGTACCTGGAGCACCAGGTCTAGCATCTACTGATATTTGGTGTTAACACATACTGATGGACAGAACATCATCAGTGTATGTGACATTGAACTTGAGCTGTTTGTTCCAGCGGTGGCATTTCACTGAAGCCATCATCAGGTATGGATGCCATGAGAGCAGATATGGGAGGGGCAGCAACTGTCTGTTCAGCCATTGTGACAGCAGCAGCTCTAAATCTACCTTTGAACATAATTGGTAAGTGGTGTTGTGTGGAGAATCAAAAACTTAGTTCTACAAGGTTTTGTGAGAGTATTTTTCTAGCATTAGCAATGGTAAAAGCCATGTACAAACATCATGTACTTTTGCACACCTACTTCTCTCATTCCCTTGCTCAACCTCTCTTCCATTTTTACTTGCATATCAAAAAATTACTATTCTTTACTTGAATAAAATATTGGAACACCAAATGAAGATTTTTAAGGTTTTTTAAGTGGGAAACGTTTGTCAGTCAAGATACTTTCAATGAGACTTTGGAAAGTCCTGATCCTTCATTACAAGAAGGAATGTGCATTTCTGTAGAAGCAGTTAGAATGAAAAGGAGTCAGGAGTGCTGAGCTACCTCCATGAGTGCATGCCACAACTGAACAGGAAGAGGGATCAGCTCTAGTTTCGTTAGGTGAATATCTCAGCAGAAAACTAAACTAAACCAAACCAGTCTACTGTGATACTGTTACGTATGTGCAATGATTTTATTTTTTTTTTCTGCAGAGGTAAAAATAAATGAGCTGATTCAGACACTGTGGCAAAACCAGTTGGCAATGACATGGGACATGGTCTAGGATAAGTTTTAGTTTGAGAAGCTCAGCTCTGAGTTAACTGGTACTTCAAAATCCTAAATCTAAGTTTCTCACCCTGTGAGACCACACAACACCACTCCAACTACACACCCACCACCTCTGTGCTATCACTTAATCTCGAGAGCCTTCTCCATGGCCTCAAGTCAGATACGGTGCTTGCCTGAGAGTCAGCACGCTCCAACTCAGAAAACGTAAAATTTTCAGCCTCCAAGGTTCCAACAAGTCACTTCTACGCTCCAACCAGGAGAGGGCAGCAATGCCCACACACATCCTCCTGGCGTTCCTCACCGAAGTGTGCGATGGGGAGGGCTGGCAGTCTGTACATCATGCCACTGAAAAGTGGTGCTCCACTTGTGGACCTTGTGCCAGGTGCAGGCTTTCCCTAGGAGTGGTGGAGTGCCTTTCATTCCGTGATCCCAGTCATAGTTGCAGTTTTGACGCTGAGCCTGTTTTTTGCTCATTTCTAGTTGTTCCTGGTATGGCTGGAGTTACGTGACAAATCCTTGGACCAGTCTAGACATTATACAATAAGCAGAGCTTGAATGGCTCAGGGTGTTTATTTGAGAAGTTTTTAATTTCAGAAAAAAAGTTGTTCCTTTACATGTGAATAATTACATATGGGAGACATAATATTTATTGCTCCTCTGATATCAGTTGTCTGGGAAAAATGTAGGAAAAAACTCTAGTGGTAAAGTAGTGTAGGTGAGAGAGCCTGGTGGTGCACCATGCAGAGGAGTTTCCCTGATTGAAAACTGGACCATGTGTCTTTCATTAACTGGGAAAATTTGGATTTTGATCTTAATTTCAAAATTACACTTGTACTGTTTTCTTAAGGAGGTGTTTGGAGTTTATCTAAGTGGGTTTTTTCTACAGTTTTTCTGAGAAGAAAACTAGTAATTTTCTTTTCTTTTCGCCTCTGAGGTTTGGCACCCCTCTGTGAAAATATGCCCAGTGGTAAGGCAAACAAGCCTGGGGACGTAGTTAGAGCCAAGAATGGAAAAACAATACAGGTATGCACGTGAAACTTGGATTTTGAGTACTTTTAGTGAACTGGTTTAACCAACCAAGTTGACTGCAGTCAGAATACATTTTAAAAAAACCCTTAAAGATAAGCAGTGCAAATGTACAGTTTTAAACTTGTAAGAAGCATGTTACTAACTAGAAATTGCTATTGTAGGAGTTTTTCAAATACAGATTGAAGAGATGCAGCATATTTTATAAATTGCTCGGAAAAGCTGCAAAGTAAGGTCATTTATTGGGCGTGCTAGGAAAGCTTGTTTGGCACAAGATGTTGCTACAATGCTCATAAATACAGGCTGTAAGTCCAAACAAATAACGTTAATTGCTTCTAGCAGACCCTTCAGGACAATTCCTTGCTATCTGGAGTAAGACATGAGAGTAAGACAATCAGTTTCCTGCTGATGTAACCAAGGTCTTCACAATGCCAAAATGCTCAGTACAATCAGAACTCTGAGTCATAGGGGCTGCTGGTTCAAAGGAGCTTGCCAAATCAGTACCCAAGATACATTTCATATTTATTACAAATGGTTCCATACTCATCTAATAGATTAAATTGTACTGAAAGTCATTGTGCTGTAGATCACTGATTTAATGCAGAAGTAGATGGCTTTCTTTTTGTCTGAATTTCCGTGATTCTGCCACTTTTGACTTGGTGAACCTTCCATTTCTTTGACATTCATCTCTGAAAACTGATGTCAGCCACCCTCTGCTTTGAGGGAACAAGACTGGGCATGTATTCCCACACCAGAAAGAAATCTGCAAGAAAGTCCTGGTAGCTCCAAGCACATGATGCAGCCTGTGTGCTCCCCTGAGACACCTCTCCAGGCTCTTCGGAGGAGCCAGCAGTACAGAGACCCAGCATGCAGGGGAGGCTGTAGTGCTGAAAGATGACTTACCTCAGCTACAGATACACTTCCACTTTATAAACATAACTGTATATCAATACTATATTTTGTCTTTCTTTTTTTCTGTGTAGTTTGAGTAAATTTTCATTACCTAAAATTTCTAGGGCCTCTATCCAACAGCTATTTAAGATAATATGTGAGAAATACATCAGTGAAAGAGACGTTTACAGTACTTTATCTGATTTTTTTACTGATTTGGCCTTTGAAGGTAGATAACACTGATGCAGAAGGAAGACTGCTGTTAGCTGATGCTCTCTGTTACGCCCACAATTTTAATGCAAGGGCTATTGTGAATGCTGCAACGTTAACAGGTAAGCAGTGTCCCTTCCCTGCTCATTTTGAAGTCAGTTTTGTGTTACTCGTGAGTTGGGCTGCGGATTAGTTGGGCTGTGAATATAACCCCAGCCTTAATTCAGAGGCAGCTGAGATGATTTTGCATGTTTCAGGACAACAGCAAGCACAGCTTGTGTGTCTCTGGCATGGGGAGGGGACATGCAGGGTGCACGCTCAGCAGCGGAGATGAAGTTGGGTTGGCTCAGCCCAGCTGGAACCAAGAGCAGGAAAACCTACACAGACTTCAGTGTTTCTGCACAGTGTTTGCCTGTGCTTCTCCCATCTCTGAGCTGAACCCTCTCAGCTCCCAGGCCTGTGTGATGCAGAGGTAGTGACATATTCATGGAAGAGTCCTGCCCAGTCCATCTGGCATGGAACACGCTGGAGTTCAGACAGGTTCCTGAAGGGCTTGCTGGGTGCCTGAGCTCTGACCTAGCCACTGCCAGTTCTCCCACTCTGTGAGCTAGCTCAGGCCTCCATGATGACAGGAGAGTCATCATCATTCCCCAAGAATTCGTTTGACTGAATTACCTATTTTTTGTGTAGTTTGCATACTTTCAGGCATTATGAAAAATGTTTTAATTGTTTCATCTCAACAGTTGTATAATAATGAAGTCATAAATTTAAATTTAAAACCAGCAATTGTGTATGCAGCTCATGAACTCACTAACGAGCTGTGACTGTAGCTGAAATAAAAGCAAACACAAGAGTAATTCAGACAGGACTCCACTGTTTTGCTTAATGAATGTGCTAAGTGGAATAATTATGCTTATATAGATTGCTAATGCTTTAAATTATGTTCAATCAGTTTTACTAGTTCAAATGCTGTGGAAAATTTCAATAGACAGAAGGGAAACTGATTTTAAGATTGTTGGCTTGTATAAAAGTATTTCTGTCTGGGATCCTTGGGTACCAAGCAGGAAGAAGGAGGGCTCCCATAGAAATTTCTCTGACATATTTTGCTAAACTAGTTTGTTTTGCTTTTTTTTCATCTCACTAAGGATTGTGTTGGTATTAGAGAGGCAGTTCTGGGGCATTAAATAGATAAATATCTAATCCCATGGTTTAATATTTTGCTAAGGATTATTTTAATAAATTAAAGATTTAATAAAGTGAATTTACACATAGTATGCAAAAGTCTATGTAAGTGAAATTCATAAAAGAGAAAGTATCAGCTCAAAAATTATAGAGGTCTATAAACTGGAAAAAGCCCATCACTTGTATTTTCTGCAAGTGAAAAAATGAAAATAATAATATCTAGGGTTTTTTTAGAGGATACTGTTATTTGTGTAGTTTTTATCTTAGAACTATTTCTAAGAAACATCAATCTGAAATCAGAAAATTTAGTTTCATGGGAATCAGAATATAATTTTTATGATTTCCTGCGGGTTTTAGAATATATAAGTGTTTTTAAAATGTCCAGACTTTCAAAAATGTCAGTGTACTAAAGTCTTCTGGTTTTGCAGTCTGATAAATTCCTGTTACTGATAATGGGAATTAAAAATGGAAAGTTCTGTGAGGAGTCAGGATGCAGGGAATAGCTCAGGTCCACCTTTGCATTTGTCATATAAACTTGAAGGTGTGTTTCTTTAGGTGCCATGGATGTTGCATTGGGATCTGCTGCAACTGGCGTGTTCACAAACTCACCTTGGCTTTGGACTCACCTCTATGAGGTAGGCCACCTGCATTATTGTTAAATCATAATAGTAATGATTCAGTGATATATCTTATTGAAAAGTTAGTACATTACTGAAAGTCTTTATGCAAATCTGAAAGATCTTATTAGGTTTTGAAATTTTACAGGAATGATGTCAGTACTATATTGACTTGAAAAAATGCTGACTATTAATTACTAGCTCTTCAGTGAGATGTAATGTCATACACCAAACATCTCCAGGATCTGCATGTTCTGAGAATTCACTGCATATGCATAAACTCTGGACTACTGGCAGTAATTAGTTCATGTTAAAAAGATAATTGATCTTGCTTAACAACATGGAGACAGAAATTCAGAGAGGCCTTGTGAGTGGCTGAAGTACGATAGAACAAGGAAGCCTCTGAAGGGAAAGATTTCTGTTGTCCATGAAAAGGAAAAACATAAAAAATGTGGTCTTTTGATGTCTTTTGGCTAACACTAAAGTACCTAAAAAGCAAGATTGCCTGTTTTGTTTTGCAAAGTGTATTTCCAAAAACCTAATATCTCGGGCTGAAGAATTTTAGACTGATAAAACCTAAAAAGAAGCTTGCATGAAAACAGGGTTTGCAAGTGCAGTTTAAAAAAAAAAAATTTGCCCAAAATATTATTGTTTCTCTTTCAGGCCAGCATTTTGACAGGGGACAGAGTTTGGAGGATGCCTCTTTTTGAGCATTACACAAAACAAGTCACAGACTGTCCTCTTGCAGATGTGAGTAACATTGGAAAGTACAGCAGGTAAGATGAACCAATACATTCTATTTGCCCCTTTCTTTCAGCCTATTTGTTTAATATGCGTGCTGTTGGAATTGCTTTGGAAACACTGCATCTTTCTGTTTCCCACAGAGCTGGAGGAGCATGCACAGCTGCTGCATTCCTGAAGGAATTTGTGACTGCCTCTCACTGGGCTCATTTGGATATAGCTGGGGTGATGTCAAATAAAGATGAGGTGCCATATCTTCGGAAGGGCATGGCAGGGCGGCCCACAAGAACACTTGTAGAGTTTGCAGCTCGATTAAGTCAAGACAGTCACAATGCCAAATAAAAACACTTGTACTAAGATCATCCACTCTGCCTTAAGAAAAAGAATCTTAAAAGATCGTTCATAAATGAATGCCTCAAGCATATTTTGACTATGGCAATTAACTCAAAATGCATTTTATAAATTATTATTTGGGTAAGAATATCTCAACTTTGAGATTTGCCATCCCATACCATATTATGCAGCTTAAAATAAAAATTATTCTAACTATTGAAATGTTTATCATGAAAACATGATAATGGAAATTATTGAGACGCCTATTTTATATGTTAAGTAGCCATAATTATTGTAAACAATAAATACCTTATTTGGATGTGAGTTTTGACTGAGAGAGAATAAATAATCTGATAGATGTACCTCAGGTTTGGGTGAACTGTAGGTGATGTCAACAGTAACTCTGCAAAGTTTTTCATAGAAACACCATTCTGGCATTTTTTCCTTAGAAAAACTAAAGTGCTTTTGGTATGTACTGAGGCAGAAATGATGCTGTGTGATTAGCATTAGCATGGCTTCATCACAGAACATGTCAAGAAGAGTGTATATTGTAATTTTTTTACAGAAAGCTAGTGCGTGCAAGTTAGTGTTTGTGTGTTTTTTAGGGGAACCTGCCCTCATTTCACATGGTTTTGTCATCCTGATAGTTCCTCTCTTTCATGGTATGAGGTGGCCACACTCCAAGCAGGGGTATTATTCCCAGAAACAGTTCAAACATCAAACAGACCTGATACTTAAAACTTGGGGTGATGTTTTCTTGACAATTTGGGGTGTCCAAGC
The DNA here is from genome assembly GCA_013400495.1 of Nicator chloris. Classification (NCBI taxonomy): domain Eukaryota; kingdom Metazoa; phylum Chordata; class Aves; order Passeriformes; family Pycnonotidae; genus Nicator; species Nicator chloris. Next base: position 15,766 of record WAAE01011776.1, on the reverse strand, counting down.
CCATAGGGTGGGGATTTATTTTATTTTAGGGTGGGTTTGGGGGGTTTTTTGTTAAATGCTGTTGTGGAACAAGTGATGCTGAAACAGTGCTTACCCAGGCTCGCACGTGTGAGACACAGGCAGGGCAAAGGCTGGAGGAGGAGGGTCCCTCCGGGTAGGATGGCTCTGCTGTCTCTGCTTGCCGTGTTCCAGCAGGGCCAGTGGTATCCTGGGGTGGAGAGAAGAGTGTAGCCAGCAGCGTGAGGGAGGTGAGCCTCCCCACCGCCTCTGCCCTGGTGAGGCCACTTCTGGAGTGCTCTGTCCAGTTCTGGGCTTGTCAATGCAAGAGGAGAGGGTCCAGCAGAGGGCTGGGAGGAGGATGGAGGGTCTGGAAAATCTCTTATGAGGAGAGACTGCAGGAGCTGAGTCTGTTTAATCTGGAGAAGTCTAAGAAGGGATCTCATCAATACATTAAAAATATCTCTTAGACAGGTGCCAAGAGAACGGTGCCAGAGTCTTATCAGTGGTGCGCAGTGACAGGACGAGAAGCAATGGCCCGGCACTAACCCACACACAGCGGTTTGCCGGGGGTCCGGCCCTCAGCGGGCGGGGCCGCGCCGGGCCCGCCCCACTCCCGCCGCATGCGCGGCCGCCGCTCCCGCCATGGCGGGCGCGCTGGGCGGGATGTTCGGCTCGCAGGCCCCGGGGCCGCCGCCGCCGGGGCCGCCCGGCCCGCCCGGCCTCATCCCGCCGCCCGCGGGGCCGCGCAACCCCAACAACACGCTGGTGGACGAGCTGGAAGCGTCCTTCGAGGTGAGGGGGGCAGCCGTGGGCGGGCGCTGCCCTGTCCTGCCCGCTCCGGCCCCCCGCAGCCGCTGAGCGCGGTGCTTCCCTTCCCGCAGGCCTGCTTCGCCTCGCTGGTGAGCCAGGACTACGTGAACGGAACGGACCAGGAGGAGATCCGCACCGGTGAGCCCGGGGCAGGAGCAGGGCGTCGCCCCTTCCCGGTGGAACGCTGCTGGGAACAGTGGCAGGAAAGAAACCCACCCGGGAGTGCCCGGGGTCTGGTGGGAAGTGAGCCCCTTGGCTCCTGGGCTTGGTTGGGTTTAGTTTGGCGTGCAGTGAAATGCGTTTCAAGCACCAGGGAGGTGATGTGATGCATTGGGAAGCTGTGTGAAGAAGTTACAGCAAATGGGAAAGGCAAGGCCAGGCCAAGTAGCGGTGCTTTAGGGCTTGAGTGACGCTCCTCCGTGGTGGTGGAATAAATATTGGTATGAACTGACTACTCCTTAGAAGTGCAGTCGTCCCTGAAAATTTTCTGTAACTTCACTTAAATGGCATTTCAAAATCGGCATAAATGCTTTTCAAAACTGCTTTCTGGATATTTGGTCATATTCATGTGCTGGCATGGAACAGCTTTTGTTACAAAAACAGTAGTGTGTAGTATATGAGGGCAGAATATTCTCCTCAAGAAGTGCATATTTTAGAACCCTACAGTGAGCTTGTTGCTTAGGCATGCAGCCAAGTTCCATGAATTATTTTGTTAGTCCTTGTCATTCTAAAGTTATTCTAAAATAACTTGAAAGTTTGCAAAGCAGTGTCTTACACAGGGTCTTTCTGGTTTTTAAATACATTATTTTAGATATTCTGAAGATTTTTCATTCTAGAAAGTACTATGAAAAGTGGTTTTGATAGACCATTACCATTACCAGCCTGAAACCTTATATTGTTGGAAGCTGTTCTTTCAATCTTGTTATTATATGTTTAGGTGTTGATCAGTGCATCCAAAAGTTTCTGGATGTTGCAAGACAAACTGAATGCTTTTTTCTACAAAAAAGACTACAGCTATCAGTCCAGAAACCAGAACAAGTAATTAAAGAGGTATGTTAATTTACTGTCCTGTGCTAGATCAGATAAAAATAAGCTATGTACCCTAATCACCGTGTTAATAATTTTGGGTTTCTCAACACCATGCTGTACCTTAAGGTGGTAGAACTTGACTGTTGTAACTCTCACTGTGAACCTGGAGAAGGTGGATCCCTGCTGCTGTCTGGAGTATTGGAACACAATTCAATTCATTGGAAGAGACAAACGAGTTAGTCAGATTTTGCTGGGGGTGGTGATCTCTGAAATAGGACATAGGTGAGCAGCAGTAGTGCATTCACAGTGCTTTCCCTCTGTATCATTAGACGCTTTTCCATTATTCCATTTTTCTGCTGTAAGATCAGCTTGAAAGCTCAAGGTCTAAAAAAGTTACATGCTCTTTATGTGAGGTGGTTGTCCTTTTGAATACTGTCTATTTACTCATATGCAATTTTTTCACCTGTAGGATGTTTCAGAATTAAGAAATGAATTGCAGAGAAAAGAAGCATTAATTCAGAAGCATTTGAGTAAACTGCGACACTGGCAACAGGTCCTGGAAGACATCAGTGTACAGCACAAAAAGCCTGCAGAAATGCCTCAAGGTCCATTGGCTTACCTAGAACAAGCATCTGCAAATATTCCTGCTCCAATGAAGCAAACATAATCTTCAGTTTTACACAGCTCAGTATTTTAAAAGCAATTGTGTTTTTGTATGCTTTTTTCCATAATGTAATTTGTACTACAAATAGTTAAAACAGTTAAGCCAAATAAATTACCTTCTTTTCTTTTATTACAGAAATATGGATTGGTTTTATGTTTCAATGGAAAATATTCAGAGTTGCCATTCAGGGTGTTTTCTGGTAGAAGTACGTCTCCCAGAATGTATCCTGTTCCTTCTAGAGAGGGTGGCCCTTGCTTTCCCCCCTGTCTTTTTGTATGATCAAACTACCTGCAAAGATTAGTGTTTGATTTTACTGGAATATTTAAATGTTTTGTGGTCCAGTCATTATCTTTGAGGACCACTGCAGAAATACCCTTAGAATTGTCTGTATGTAGGTCAGATCACTTTTTTTTGAAGTGAATTGACGCTCTCCACCAGGCTGGCTCACCTCATGGAAAGTGTCTTGGCAAATTTGGTTCTTATAGGATGAATTGAAATGGAAAAGCACACACAAACAGGTGGGATTTGTAATACAGGCCTCATGTTACTGATGTTCTGACTCTTGGGCTACTGAAGAGGTGTTCCAAAATACCTATCTCCAAAATCCAGACCACTCATTGTGGAGGTAGGATCATCACCACTGTCCAGTATACAGAATTACCTTTTATTGCAGTGCTCTATTTACTAAGTTAAATGTAGCAAAAAAAGATTTTGGAGGTAGAAATGGCAAAAGAGTCCTGTCTGTGTATTACTAAGCAACAAATTTAATTAATCCATATAACCACTTTTCTGCATACACTTTTTGGGGAGCAGAGTTGAGTAATTATTGTTGTAACCCTGAAAATAAGAATTGGTAATTGTGTATTGAAATGTCTAGTATTCTTGGGGCAGCATGGATGAAAACTAATGAAAACAGCTCTGTACATGTCCATCCTCACAGATGCCAAGGTACCCATCAGTGTTACTGTACACTATTTAATCTCTTTCTTGATTACAAGCATAAAAAGTGCCTTTTTGCCAAATCTACTGCCAAGCTCACTTTTCCAACCAAGCAATTCCTCTTGGAAAAGCTACTAGATAACTGGGATGAAAAGCATTGGCATGTAGAAGTGTTCTGTCCTTCCTTCCACCTTTGCACCACCAGTGAGATGCAGCGGCTGTTTTGTATGAAATGTTTGCATCTGTTGGTGTAGTTCTTGCTGGCTGTTGGATGTGAGAAGAGGTTAGGCTGGAGGTACACCTCTCTGCACATGTAAAATTTTTTAGGTAGCTGGGCCCTGATGCTTGAAACTACATGGGGATTCAAAGCAGCTGAAGAGCAACTATCCTGTCTTAAACAGCAGGCTGCTGGTTGTGCATTTCCCTGCCTTTCACACTTACTGGGTTAATTGCCCAAGAGTCAACTTCTCCATGGGTTCTTTCCTGCCAGCAATACATTAGTATGATCTGATAAATGTAGTCATTCCCCGACTTTGCTTTTATATGGGTATAAAACTACCATGGAGTTAAAAGGTACAAGGGTGCAGTTGCCATCACTCTGGAACTCGGTGTACAAGTCTGACTTACTTCAGCATGACATAGAACTCTACTGAAAAACAGAAATTGGATAATTTCCAAGCTTTAATGTTCTTACTTACACATCATCCTAATTTATCAGGCTGATAAATATATTGAAATTCAATAGGAATATTACATAGCAATGCTGACTATACAAAACAGTTTATGAAGCAAACCAGAAATTATTTCTAAGCCAGTCTGCTATAAACATGCTATTTTTGAAGGTGTACCACATGCTGTACAGCTTAATTTAACAAAAAGCATTAAAAACTTTTAAAATTACATTATTATATGCAGAACTTCAAACAGCTGATGAAGCAAGCATATAAATGTACAGAAGGAAGATCTTTTTATCTCTTATGCCAAATTGACAGAACGTATCAGAGTCCAAATTCCATATTTAATGAAATTGTGGAGTGGCACAGTCTTTTGATTAAAAAGTCTTTTCGCATAACTGTATCCAAATTTCTTCTTCATTTTTTACAGAAATTTTTAAAAAAAAAAAGCATTTTCCTGAAATTCATGCCTGTAACTCCATAGTCTCTAGATGTAAGAGAGTGCAGGTATTTCCTAAGTTTACTTAGAAATTACATTTCTTTTTCTTCCCTTAAATCATCTATTGGATTATCATTCCTAAAAAGAAAACAGGAATGACTTTCATAGTAATTCTGAGAAGTATGGAAATAGTTTGCTTTAAAATGAAAAATACTTAGTAAACCATTCTTGATGCTGAGGGTCTTGTTTTTGGTCATCTTTGGTTTGTGGTGGTTCACTGCCATGTGTCCTGTGCAAACAAACAAGCATTAGCATCACCGACCTACTTACTTACAATCTTACCAGTATGTAATACTTTTCCCAGAAAAACTCATCATCCCATGAATGGTTCTTACATGAATGGATGAAACCAAAAGGTGCCAGCTGCAGTTTTAGTGGGATCTGTGCTAGCCAGTAATATGTTATTAGCAGCACTGGTTGTAACATGAAGAAAAGCGTGAAGCAGATCTTAACAGCTATGGAGAAACGTTTGAACGTAGTTCTTGACACCCCAAAAAATTAAACAAAAGGATGCTTCAAGGATACGAAGTCTTGAAAATCAGAGAATGGCAGCTGCAATTCACTCTTAAAAATATGAAATACAATATATGCATTAAAAATGTTTGGTAAAAGTTGTATTTGAAACTGAAAGATTTATCTGAACGCTACCTGGCATTCATAATCAATCCTATTACATAGTCCCTGGTTTTCCATCATTCAGGATTTTTTTAACAAATGATAGTGAACAGAACTTAACTTATGACTGACTGATTTAAAAGAATTGAGTAGCAGCCAAGCGAGCCTCAGTCTCTCAATACGTTTGTTTCCGTTTAAAACAGAAATCCCATTTGCCTTGGCAGTCATCTGGCATGACACAGCATGTTTGTATCTTCAAGAAGTGGGAACTGCCAAACAGGATCTAAGCCTGTGTCCCACGTTGTTTTTGTCAGCAGTCAGCACCATCTGCCCCCAAGGAAAGAACTCTCTTGCACATAATTTACAGGATAACTAAATCTCCACCAGCAGATAGGCGAGAACACTAGATTTGTCCTGAAGTACAGTGGTAAGGTATGGGGACTTTTTGATTGTATATTAGCTACATACATTTTTAACTATTTCTTGAAGAGAGAGTTCATGTTCATGAATGCTGAACATCATTTACGTAACTCACACATTTGAAGAATTGAAGCTCCTCAGAGAGAAAAAACCCAGACATTAAATATCTGCTAATCAGTTTTCAAGTCTCTAACCTCTGCCAAATGATCAGCCTAGATTCATTCAAGTATCTCCTAAAATAAAAACATGCCACCTACATCTACCAAGTGCAAGGTGAGGCAATAAAAATAAGAAGGAAGACACATCCTTACCAGAACCACTGAAAGATGCCATGTTCACAATTAAATGCATTCTTAGTTAAATACTTACAGATTTTTTGTTTTCTTTTGTTTTGTGTATGTCTCTCTGTGTGTATGTTTTTTGGTTGGTTGATTTGGTTTCAAGTTTGCTTTTGTTTTTTCCCTGCCAGGAGGGGTTGCAAGCCTAAGATCTGCTGGGCAGGGATTATAGCCCGTTTTTACTGTAAAGTTCTGGATCTGTCTGCAGAAGAGTTCATTGCACAGTAGGAACCTTACATCATTGTGTATTTCCACATGTCTAATATGTTTGAATTGCCTACAAGATTCTAAATATGAATTCATCATCACACAAAACGGACAAATACCTTGTGGCAGCACTGCTGTCTGAGGACTGTGTTGATGGAGAGCTCACCCTGAGGCAGCCAGGACTCCGGTCTAAGCTTGTAGATTTTGTTATTTGAGGAGCACTTCTTTTTGATCTCAAGTCACAGCTCAAAAAGCTCTTTGCGTAGGAAGCTAAATTCGGAACACTGACAACACGACTGGGCACCTCAACTGTTTTCTTCTTCTGCTTTTATTGTAACAGAAAACTTCATTACATACACATTTTTTACAATTTATAATATAAAACCTCAACAATACCTCATTTCCAAATATCTTCTGAGGAACACCCAAATTGGAAGATTTCTATCTTTTTGTATAGGCATTTAAATTAAATTCTCAGGGTATGCTGTGAGCATTCCATGGATTTTGTCATCCAATTAGAACAACTTGTGTATTTGACCCTGACATTTCAGACACATCAAGGTGCTTTCCACCAACTTGACCTCCCTTCTTTCTATAGCTATTTGAAGACAGTATCATGCAGAGGGGCTGGAATGATAAAGGGCAGATACCAAGAAACAGATTCATAATGTTCCTTGATGCATGCAATATCCCGATCAGCAACTCCCAAATCTGCAAGCAATGGCCCTGCTTATCCCAGTGGAAGACTGAAGTCAGAGTTCTAGTGTTTTATATTGGCTTAAACACCTGTTATCTATGTTGCATATATGCTTCTACTGAATTTCTCCTATGCTCAACAACTGACTCTAAGTTGGCACTGGAAAGAATTCTACTGAATAACATTACCAGAAAAAATTGATAGCACTTTTATTGTCCTGATTGCCTGTATGATTCAAATAGTAATAAAAACTATCACAATTTGTGATTTCAATTGCATTGCTCATCTTACCTTCATGGAGGGAGTCAGGCATGCTGTATTAGGGTTGAAAGAAAATGACCGATTCCTGTAAGATTCAGTGTTGGCTGAAAGTGGATGCTGACATTTTCTTCCTTCCTGAAGGGAAACAATGTTATGTGTATGGAAACATCTATTTGTTGGAAGCTGGTATGCAAAGATACATTTGTCAAAGTATTCCAGAACAGAAAGAAACAACCAGTCTGAAGCAATGTGTAAAACACCGAATAGAATCTTGCAATAGATTCCAAAACACGTATGTCCATATAAAAAGCAGTCTTACCACCAGCTGCTTGATAATCTCCTCTCTCTCACTTAATTTGTCTTGCAGACAGTTTATAAGGTGTGTATCTTCAGGCCTGGACTCCCACTTTCTTGACTTTTCTTCTAATTCTTTAAGTCTGTACCGAAGGAAATGCAGACCAGAAAAAGAATTTCCTCAGATCAGGTGCAAGAGACACCTCGGATGTACTCTGCCCTATGTTCCAAGCCTAAAATACAGAGACATAGCCAGGCCTTGCCAATAAAAGAGGATTTTTTAAAAATGGGCATCTGTACATGGTGTATGTAGAAGTACAGAATGTTCTGGAGTTCCAAAATAAATTGCCAGGGTTAATCCACAACACCTCTCCAGTGTAAAATCTAGCCCCTTGTGTAAAATAGTAACAAGCGTGCACATCATGTTGGTAGTCTAGTTTCCTAAAGAAAAAAATCAGTTTCACAGTATCTGTACATATCTGTATTGAGCTATTTGTTCTCTTTTCTGACCCAGTAACTTTGGAATCCTCAGAATTACTCAATTCCTGTAACTTTCATGAAGACAGGCTTGGATATACATGCTGTTTTAGTAACCCTGCTAAGTCAAAACCTGTAGTCTGAGTTCAGCGTTTTAAATTCCTTAATCAGGGGAAAAGAGGAAGCATACATTTGATTGACCCATGAGAACACAAGTCATTATTTCATCAGCCAGGTTCATGAATTTTGCTGCTTGAGAAACTGAATGCTATGAAGTTCACCTGCCATAACCAGGACACATACTGAGAAATGTATTACAGAATATAAAACACCATTTTGTGTTTGGTTTTTTCTTTTTTTAATGTGTGAGTAAATATTTTTGAGAGGACCACCCCTACTCATACCATCTTAGAGTTATCTCAGAGTTAAAATAAAAAGACAAATCTTTACATCTGAAAGTTTTAAAGGTTAGAGGCCTGCTTACATGCCAAGTCTCTTCTGGACTTCTGCTGTGCAGTTGGGATAAGAGAAAAGGAAGAGGGATATATATAAGGGATTATTTCTGAGGGGTCTGTCCTGTACAATCTGAAGCACTGCAGAACTTCTCAGCTCCACAAGGGGCTGCAAACTGTTTATTTCCATGAGCACAACTTTCCTTGGAAATTTTTAAGGAAACAAAAATTAGGTTAAGAAGCTTTTACTTAACAATAATGCTCTGCCAAACAAAATTAAGTGTAAGATCATGGATCAAGGCCTCTGGTATCATCTGTGACAAAGATGAATTTACATTTCATAAAATTTCTAGATCCTACATGCAAGTTTTAATTTAGCATTGTAAAACTTAATGTATAGTGCTTTAGATTAACCAATATCCAGAATTTATTACAATGTATCTTGGGTCTTTTTGGTTTACAAAGACAATGCCTATTTTGATCCTTATAATATTTTACTTATGATTAGTAAAAAACTGTATATACTAAGAATTATAAATACAAACAGAACTCATTGCCAGCATGAGCCAGAGTTTATTGTTAAATTACTTACACAGTTTCTAAGGAGAAAATCTTTGCTTGCAGATGTGCCTGAGTGCTGCTGAAATCAGACACTATGTTTTCAATTTCCTTCCGGTGATCTCCTTTCAGTATGTCCAGTTCTTTTTTATGCTTGATACTGAGGTCTTCTACCAGTAGCCTTTCATTGGTATCAAAATATGTCTGAATTCTCATGTTTCTAAACTCATATTAGTTTATTATCATTGATTAAAGCATGCAGTTTCGAGGTGTTTTATTGACTGCAAAGGTAGTTAACTGGGCAAAGATCTGGCTTCTGCCTACTGATTTGACTTTGACATTTTGGTTGCAATCTGAGAAAAAACATTTTAACACTGAGGAAGAGAAAAATTATTTTGAAAAGATCTTGACCTTCACCCTTCAGGAAATGGAAAGTCTATTCCATATAATGGTGCTATTGATATTCTGTCTAGGGCTAGCTTGTACATCAGTCTTAATGAAAAAACATGAGGATGAAGTATCATAGGAATTTATTTGTATTAAGAAAAATTATGTTGAAATATCTGGGATTTTAACATGAGGCTCTCATGATATATTTCACCACATCATGGCACCAGAAACACTTAATACTGCCTATCATCATCCTAAAACTAAAAAAAAAAAAAAAAAAAAAAAAATGTGTTGTAACAACAATGCTTTTAACTATAACATTTATCTTTTTCAGACCATAAATTTTGCAAGATACTGATATTAGAAGAGATATATTAAGAACTAATATTGAGATATATTAGAAAATATATATTAACACCATAAACTGAAAACTAAAAAATGCCTTACATTTTCTCAAGCCTAACCACAGCATTGCATTCTAATATCAATCCCCAAAGCAATAGACATCTATTGAAGAATCATAGTCTGATTTTTGTTTGCTATTGCTTTGGTAAACCTTCAAGAAACTTTCTCATTAACTCAATAGAAGCCCATATTCTATGGTTTACTGATTAAAATAGACATGCTTATTTCAGCACATTAACAATTGTAATTTTTACAAAAAAACATTCACTTTACCTTTTGTTTTCCCCTATTTTCTTTTTAATGTATTCCCAAGCTTGTTTTACTTGTTTCTGAAAGGCTTCAGGAAAGACCAAAAGGTCCATGAAAGGTTTCTCCCCTTGAACTTAGAGCACAGCCATGGAAGTGACTGATTTGGCACTTAGCATAAAATAAGCAGCAGAAGAATAAGGGTAAAAAAGGGAGAAGAATCCCTGAAATGAATCTTCAGGAGTAGAATATTCTCCTTTAGAATAGCCATTTTGGGACTTTTTCTGTCTTCCCATAAAAACATCTTTGCTCTCATCCTAAACTTTGTAAAACCTTTCTGTAATGGAGGTGGAATTCACACAATTCAAGAGAATGGAAAGAGGAATTATTACTTCAAGCAGATTACTGTTTTCACTTGGCAAAAATAGGACTAGTAATTTTAAGTAATCTGTTATAAAAACTTGTCACATGCAAATAACAAGCCACTATCAGCTTTCAAATCAGAAAAGAAACTGGCATAGGACAGGGGCACTGTTGTTAAAAGTAAAAATAGCAGTTACTTATATGTGCCAATTTAACGATTCCCCTACACAAATTAATAGTCCTGCAAAAGCAAAATGAGAGCTGCAAGTTCGAGTTTCAGGGCCACCATGGGTTAACTTCAGAGCAGCCTGTACCAGGTGCCTCGGTCCACCCCAGGGCTTTGGTCCTACCTCCAGTTATTTGCAGGATTTCTCCTTACATAATTTCCATTAATGCTTCCTTCCCAAAAGCTTACTGTAGAGCTACACAATTATTCCCTGTAAAGAAAATCCTCCAGCCCAGCAGCCTTAGCATTTGAGGCCTTTTAGACCTCATCGGTGACATGTGAGTAATTCTTCTCTTCATGAACAGAGGCTCTAAATTCCTTCAGGGTAGCTTGAGGGCATTAATGAAACTCTCTGGTTTGCAATTCTCTCTGTTGATCTTGCTTCAAAAGCTTGAAATGAAATTCACTTTGAAGTAATTCTCCAAAGAGTGCAAGGGCAAAAAAAAAAAAAAAAAAAAAAGGAAAAAAAGTTACTCATTCTTTAAATATCTACTGACTGGTAGACAGGAATGGAATTCCTCTGGCCACTCTGACAGCCTGCAGAAAGACATTCTATCCATTGAGTGCTTTTCTCTGGACTACATGGGCCATAACTTTAAAGATTACTTTAAGGGCACATTCTTCAGAAATCCTTTTATATATACAGCTTGTGTAGTTAGGGCCATAGATTCTACACCATTGCAAAAAATTAATTGAAAGGTAGCCACACACCAGATGCCTCAGTCTCTCTGCAAAGAGAATGTGTTAAGTATGTTCATCCAGAAATTTCAAAGGATTCAACAGCCATACAAATGCAGTGGGCAGTGAACCCAGTCTTGTTGCCTTTGGAAGTCACGCCTGGGGAGGTTTAGGTTGGAGATTAGCAAGAATTTTTTCAAAGGAAGGGTGCTTAGACATTGGAATGGGCTGCCCAGACATGTTTAAGGAAAGACTGGACATGGCACCAGGTGCCATAGTCTACTTGACATGGTGGTGTTTGGTCATAGATTGGACTCAATGATCTCAGAAGTCTTTTCCATCCTAATTTATCCTGGGATTCTGCAAATTTTCTGTACAGAAATGGGAAGATCCCTCTGTGCCTCGTGTGCTGAGCCTGTGCCTACACTAAGACATGGTTTACCTTCTGCAAGATGGCCAAGACTCAAGTCACCTGGCCCCTCCTATGCCCTCACAGCCTCTCACAGCGCCAGGCTCACCATCAGCCCAAGAGGCACTGTCAGTATCCACTGGCACTGCCCTTATTTCCCCTGTGCAAAGCTGGCTGCTACAGCCAAAGGAAACTCTTACAGGGTATCTATGGCATTCTCAAGCGTCCCCTTTGGAATTAACAGTCCATTGGTTTCAGCTACAGAGAATATGTATAAAAACCTGATATTTATTCTCAGAGATTTCTATATTTTTTTAATAGCTGGGATTTATGTCTTCCAGTGCCTTTGAAAGGCTGACATTATGCACATTTTCTCAGGTCTCTCCTGTGGGGATACACTAGACATACTTTTCTGTGACATATAATGAACAATTAGTTCAAATGCATCTATTATGGCTGGAGGAAAATGTGAAATGAACTACTGCTTTTGCAAAATTCCTGGCTTCCAAAATTAGTACTTTAGAAAGGAAAGATTCTGACATGCATCATACATAGAACACCACTCACGCTGGCATTATTATCAGATCTCTAGATAGTATTGTCAAGTGTGAATTCAAAGCAAACCTTCTATGCTGTTTATCTCTATCCTGAAGCTGCACAGCTTCTTGCTTCTGTGATTCCAACTCAGCACTGAGAAGCTCCATTGTGTCCTTCAAAAGTAAATTCTCTTTCTTGAGTTCAGAAATTTCACTCTGACATTTTTCCAGTTCATCATGAAGAGATCTGATTTGGCTTTGGCTACTTCCTTCCTAAGAAAAAGCCCAAATTTAGTTATTCACAGCCTCTTATATTTAATGTTAACATCTTCCTGGAACTGTGTGCATTGAATTTTTGTGAAATGATTTTTAAATTATTTGTGCCATGTTATATATGTGCAAGACAAAATCAGTGATCAAAATTTCCTGAATATATTCTATAGTCTCCACAGAATTTATGTTATTGTAACGTTCATTCATTCACTTCTTTTGTAGATTCTGATCTTTAATTGGAAAGAAAAAGCCTGCCCATAGGGAAAAAGTTATAAACATTTAAAGTGAGACATAAAGGCAGAAAAACCATTCCATTTCGGGAAGAGAACTGCATACTTTCATTATCACTGGAGAGAGAAATTTGATACTATTGCTTTTGCTAAACACAACATGGCAATTAAGTACAAACTGGTCCCTTGCCTGTTGCTTCTTCAGTGTCCTCACACTCCTCAGCTCCATTTGTAGTTCTTCTATTTGTTTCTTTAGGTTTGTGCATGACGTCTGTTGCTCAGAGAGTTCCATCCTTAGAGATCCTAGTAACAATCAGACAGACAATCATTTAGGCAGTCAGAGGCCAGCTGCATGGGGAAGGCAGATACAGGGAACGTAGATGAAAACAAAAATACCTTACATTTTGCTTTGCTCCTCAACTCCTTCCCCATTAAGCATAATGCCCTCCTATTACTAGAGAGGCAACAGCTGAATAAGATGATATAGAGCTACAAAAGCAATGAGTCAACATCAGAGTCAGAGGTAATTCTGTGGCAGTTGCATTGCAGACTGTACCATCACAATTGTTTCTTCTAATCTTGAACTTTAGTAGAGCACCCCTCAGCTTCCCTGTTAATTCCACTAATGTTTTATAGAGGGCCATAAGACAGACTGAGGAGAGCTCTGGTTGTTGTGTTAGAGAAGTACAACACTTATGTTAGCTCATCTGTCATATACTGCAACTTTTGTGTATATTAGGTACAGGTTTTTCAAGTACAAGAAGAAAAAAGTTTTTATCTCTGTTGTCTCCCTACAATTTTTCTTGACGTAGAGAATCTATCTATTGAACGTATAACCTTTAGAGAGCAAGAAAACCTCCTAGCAAATTTTAATTACTGGTGTAAGAAAACCCAAGAATAAAATTCAGTTTGTATGTAAAATACTTTCAAATTATTCTTTGTTTAATTAAAAAACATTTATAGATGAGCTTTAATAACCTTAGATTAAACCTGGAGATATTACACATCTTCCTAGTGCAGTGTTCTGTTTAGTTCTAAACAGTGTAGGCACTTTTAAAACTGACTAAACAGTACATAGGAAGCAATGGATCTCCACTGCTGAACTCAATAGAACAGACTTGAAGCACATATAATAATTCATCTCAACATAGAAAAAAATAATAAAGTCATATAAACTAACTGTAATTTTCCAATCTAATATACCCAATAATACATACTTGAATGTTGTACACCAGACTACTCTCCCAGCAACATTTTGCTGCTGACAATTGAGGGCTTGGTTAACAAAGAATATTAAGTCTATATTGTTGAAATTGCAGGGTATGAAGAAGGAGATTAACAAAGACCTGAGTTCCCAGAAGATGAAAAAGAAAATGAATGGGATGAAAAATCAGTGATTCTTAGCATGTATATGATCAAACAGTAGGAACTGTGCATGACATGAGACACTATACCTAGCATCAGGGTTTGCTGCTTCTGTATCTGTTCAAGTTCATAGTGTAATTCTTTCTTTGCTTTCTCTTCCAAGGTTTGTATTTCCAGCCTATGAGACTGATGTTGGATCTTGAAAGTCTCATTAAATTCCTTTTTCAAACGTTCTTCTGCCTCCTGTAAGCAAAAGTCCCCCCGAAAACAAAGTAGTGGGAGCCTATTTATCAGCTTCTTGTTTTACTTGTAATACTAGGATGAATCTGGTCTTTCATTGTAAACTTTAATTTTCATCACCACTTTACAAGACATTTTATCAATGCAAGCATAAAAATGAGCTGAAGTTAAAAATTAACACTTAATAGGTACAAGATAAATTATCAGTGTATCACCTGTCAGATTTGTCATGCATGATGAAATAACATGGATATCTCTGCACTATTTGACATTAGAAAGAAAGTTTTATTATTCAACCTACAAAGCCCCCCAGATTTGACCTGTTTGTCATTACTTATCACAGTGTGTCAGACAAAGGTGTCTATCTTTCCTTGTATCATTCTTGGGTCACGCTTCCACTGTCATGAGAAGTACTGCTGGTACACTGTAAATGATGGAGTGGTTGCTCTGTAGTGGCTCTGAAAGCAAACTCCTGTCCTCAGCTTCATTCTTAGCAACTCACTGCCTTCAGCTTGGTTTTGTCAAAACCGGAATTTTATTTGGAATATATAAACAAGATATTAAATTCTACTTAGCGTGGTTTTATTACCTATGTTTCATAAAGTTCTCTAAGCTGTGGGAACCAACAGGAACATCTGAACTCCATGTCACAATCACATGTACATTTTTCAAGTTGATTTTTTCTCAGACATTAACAGTCTTTAGAACTTCAGTATATTGCATTAAGATTTTGTCACTGAAATCAATTCACTTGAATCTTTAAAACCTTTGGTTATCCAGTTACTGAATTGATTTCTTGAAGGTATTTAAGGCAATACACATCACTATATGTGTCTATTATACTTCTTCTTAAGTATTTATGTATAAATTAACAATGGATAAAAAATAATAAATCTGAGTCCTGTTTTTAATACACTCAGGAATTCCCTTGTATTTCTGAAGCAGGTGCATAGATAAAGGAGCTTGTATTCATTGCAGCCTAACTGTAGGGCATATTATATTCACACTGTGGTCTAAGTTAAAATGTTAAAATTATAAAAAACAAAACAAAAATCCCACAAACCACCAACCAACCCACCCCTCCCAGTCTGATGATGATGAGGTTTCAAAATCACAGAATAATTCATTATGTGCACCAATAGCAACCCATCATTAAACTAATTGGAGGTAACTGAGTTTGGATAATTTGGTCTCCCTTAGGTAGTTTACCCCATAAATATATATCATTTCTTTTACATTAGTATGTAGCAAACTGACCTTGAGTTCCTGATTCTTGCTTTTCTCCAACATTTTTAAGACTTTTTGATGTGATGCCTCCAACTGCAGTTTAACATTTTGGTTTTCTTTAACAGTGTTTTGAAGATCCTGCAAAAGCTTCTCTTTTTCTTTGTTGGACTGTAGATTATGTTTCTTCAGTGACTCCTTGAAATTATTTGCTTGTTGTTCTAATATTTGCTTCAGCTGAGCCACC
>WAAE01011775.1:0-12086 GCA_013400495.1 Nicator chloris | reverse complement strand
TTTTCTTTTTAACAGGAAAAAATATATGTCACTGAAGAACCACATGAGAAACAGTCTTAAAATTCTGACATATCCTTCATCTCAATGGAAATGCCCCCAGTGCTTCATCTTAATGAAATTATTGTAGGGTTGCATAAAAATGTATCTTCTTAATAGTAAATGCAAGAAAAACCAGAAAAAATATACTTGTTACCTTAGAGTGAAGTATATCAAACCCCACTGCATCACTTTGTTAGAAATGACTGATGAAAGAGAACAATATCAGCCATGTAAAATATTAAGGATGAAGACGAGGAGCTTTCAGCAGCAGGGAGAAGGAAGTGCTGGCAGAGGTTGCTGAACAGCTGCCTGCCCAAAGGCCTTGTATGAATTAAATAAAGGTGGATTTAAGGTATCTGTCCATTCAAGTCCATTGAAAGATAAATCATGTATGATACAATTCAGCAGCCTTATCTCTAACCCAAAAAGCTGGGTTAAGCTATCACACCACAAGCTTTTGCAAATTGCACTGACTGGGATAATTTCGGCAAAAAATTTGGATTCTACTACATTGCAGAATAGCTATAAAAATTAACAGACATTTTACCTTCAAATGAAATTAATCTGAGACTTAGTAAATATAACTAGCTGGCAAAGAGAGTGCATAATTGCAGTAAATATCAAATAAATTCCATGTATTTCATATATATATTCCATATAAAGAGTCTCTCTCAGACCTTGAACATAATCTTGGGTTAAGGCTTGCATACTCTACCTACTTCCTACAACACTTTCATCTTCTTTTAATGGTCAAAAGCTTATTTTTTGTTTATGACAGTTACATGTCCTTTTTTAGGTCAAGCACGAGGCCTTAGGAAAAATGCTGGGATAGAAAAGAGGGGGAAGCACTTTGAATGTTGATGAAGAATTAATTTAGAACTCAGTTCTTCCAGGCTTTTAATGGTTTTTTTTTTCTGGAAAGCCATTAGAGGTATTTAATTCATGTGACCTCTATGTCATTTAGGACAATGCTTTTTCTTTTTTTACTATGCTTTCTGTTTTATCTTTTTTATTTGTTTAATTTAGAGGTCTTTGTTAGTTATCAGATGTGATACTTAAACTCTGCTGTAATTAGTGGCTTTTCTTCTTTCTCACATTTAGTTTATTAATGTTGTTCCTTAGAGCAGATTGTTTAAATATTTTGAGAACTCTTCAGGGATTAATAAAAGACAATTAATATCAACTGTTGATATTGTCTTTTCTTTTTCCCGTGCTCCCTAGATCTTATCTCCAATTTAGATTAAAGGGATGGGAGAAAGAAAGTAATTCTAGTCATTTGGGCCAGGATTTAGAATATTGTCTTAAAATGTCTAGAAATGTCTTCAAAGTTCTGCTCAGCTGTTTTAGCTTAGCCTTCTGCAATGACAGGGACCATCTGAGGACTTTGGACTTGGATTCAGGTTTGGATTCCTTGGAAATGAACTTCATACACAGAGGCAAAGATAAACACACAAACATACACAGACATGTTCAGGCTGAGCTGGGCCCACCACTAATTGCGTATTTATAAAATTATTCTGGTATCATAACAAGGTTTATAACAGAATAATAATACATAAAGATAGGTGGTCAGAGAAAAATTGGGAAACAGCTAAGACAAAAACTGAAACACTATTTCTAGACACTCTTCCCTCTTCTATTTGCCAGTCTGGCATATAAATCTAGGATATTCATTTCTTGCATATTATGAATGAAGTAAAATACTTTTTAGAAAACACTGAAATTTAAAATGCTAAAATATTCTGTGTGTCTAATGAGATACAAAATGGCTCTAAATGTTGGCTCAGCAGTGAAAAGGAGTGCACCAGATCTACTGCACTTATTGACACATACAAGCTTCAGTGATATAGAAGTCCCAAACCACTGCAGGACATGCTTTGCAGCAGATTGAAGTCTTTTCCGAGAAAAAAATGTGGGTAACAGCTGAGAAAGGAGGCAGAAAAAGCTCTCTGATCCCAGAAGTGTGGGAGGCTAGCAAGATGTGCCTGGTACTGACTAGTGGACAATTATTGAATATTTACAAAATGACAGCTAGATATACAAACTGGGAATAGCTAACCAATAGAGGAAAAAGAAATTCCTACAGAACCCAAGCATATCAGCTATATTCACCTTTCTGGTTTTAGCCAGCTTTGCATTTCTCCCTTCTTTTAAGTTTTTCATATTTTACTTTTTCTGTACTTCCAAACTACTTTGTCACTTCATATTTGCAGGGCATAATAAAATGCAAATCAGGCTCTGAATCTCACGGATGATTTTTGTGGTACTGCTGGATTCCATTCTGTAGCAGGGTGGAAAGGCTGGAGTACAGGGTAATATGCAGATCACTTAGATGCACCAAGGCAGATTTCACACAGCTCTGGACTTGGTCAGGAATTAGGGGTTCTACATTTCTCCCCAAAACTCAGATGTATATTCTCATAACCAAAGACTTTCTATCAGCTCTCATCTTCCTCTCTTCTTCCTATCTTTCACCTCCTCAGTTCAGCAACTCTTTTTTTCCTCTCTTATGCCTGTCTGTTGTTCTGCAATTGAAAACTGTTCCATGCATCTGTTCATCTATGGTCTGTGGCTCCTGCCTGTGGGCAAGTTTGGACCTTGAGACATGCCAGGTAGCTTGCTATTGTTAAGTCCTCCATGGAAAAAAAAATTAATTAGTGTGGAGTAGAAACCCACACATTGCTAGTAAGAACAATGTCATTGGCATACGAAAATTGAAGGACAGAGGCACAGAAAGAAGGTTAAACAGGCTGGGTCTGCGTGACTCCTAGGAAAATTAATTTGTGGATTCAGACTGTTTGGATTAAGGCTGGCCTTGTTAGCATTTGTGCTCTGTCTGGTTTCATCTAGCCTAACTCTGGGTAGCTAGCCAGGTACCTTAATCAGGAATGTATTCATTGTTAGCTCCCTCTTGAAAGAGGTGGGGATGCCTCTTATTTAGTGCAACCTTAACACTCTGAAACAGCCTGTTTCTTAACAGACTATTAAACAGCCTAGTGAAAACTTCAGTCCCTCAAACTGAGAGAATTAGATCTTTGCATTCAGTTGTGCCCCACAAATTTTAACTCTGAATGCATAAAACTGAGGAAGAATGAGAATGCAGACCTGCAGGCAAGAAAGTGGTGCAGCTGAATCATGTGTGACACTTCTATTCAGCCAGTAGTGTGGCACATGTCATTGCATCATCTGGCACCCTGCATTTGCTTTTTGGGACATACGGTAACCAGAGAAGCCACAGCACTGCTCAGCGCTAAAGGCAAAAAAACGTGCCGGTCTTTGTTTCTTACATCCCCAGAGACTCAGCCAGCAAGAAACAAATGTTGAGAGGTCTGAAAAAAACCCACAAAAATTAGTCCAATAATGGAACCAGGTCTTCTACTCTCCAAGGAATATACACAAACAATTACATTTTCTGCAATTTAGCAGTTTACAACCTAATGGGTTGAGAAAAAATCTGGATGGGAAGAGTCCCACTGGTTGGGTTAGTTCTATCCGTGGGTCAGCGTTTTGTGGCCCAAACCCACTACCTAGACAGAAAGAAAAATCCAGACCATGCCCCAGCTAAAGAAAAATCATGAACTTGTTTGGGTGTTCTTCTGTATCAGGGCTGATTTGAAATTTCTGATACCTCTGACGATGTGAAACTGCAGTCAGAACAGTGAGCACATAAAAGTGTTTTGGCATCTAAGCTATTAAGAGACAAGCTTCTGTTCTCAAGAATACATAGATCTGAGCTAACCCCTTTTGTGAGACTTGTTTTAGGCTGCTATAAAAGTAGTTTTTGTAAAAAGAAATTAATTTTCTATTATTGATAACCAAGATTATTCAGTGCTTACCAAAGATCAAAAGTAAACTGCCTCACATTTAAATCAAACTTATTTTGTAAAAATTCTCATTTTCTCCTTCTCAGTTATTTAATTTTACTAATTAATAAAGGCCCAAGTCTGAGTAGACAATAAATGTCCGTGGGCACAGGGACCTGCTGTCAATTTTAGTGCAAGAGTTGAAGAAATTAGCACTTTCTGTGTAAGTCCTCAAAATAATAGGCTAAGAGAAGAACTGACTTTAGAAGGGAGCATGGGACATCATCCAATCCAAGAATGTCCTCAGAGCAGGACTACCTGCAACATCAGCTCAGGCTGCTTAGCGCCTTGCTCAGATGAGCTGAATGGAGGCCCCACATCCCTTTTGGGCAACATGCTCTAGTGCCTACCTGATCCCATTTGGAAAATATTTTCCTTAGCATCTTGAAGGGGTAATTCCCAGAGTAACAGCAGATATCCAATTTTCTTGAACTGATTAAAAGGTTGAATGTTTGCATTACAAAAAATGTTTCCTGGAAGAGATAAAAAAAGTATCTTCTCTCTGGAAACTTTAAAAATTAATGTTACAGATATATTGTTCTTCCATTTACCCCTTAAGAAAATTGTTCTTTGAAGAATAGCCCCTTCAGAAATTGTTGTAGCTGGAAACCCTGGAGATGCCAGAGAAAAATGAAAATAAATGGGGCAGACAATGGAGTTACAAGGATTTTTGTTTTCCTTTTATAAATCTGTCACAGAGCTATCTATACTTTTCTGTTTTATACTCAGTGGAATTAGAACAATATTAAAAGAGATGTCATTGACATCTACAAATACACTCCTAGCAGTTAATTCTATTTCAATGCTGACAAAATTTCAATGTCTCAAAAACATCAAGGAAAAAACACCCGATTACTTTAATGGGCCCTTGCTGCAGAGCCCTGTAATGAGACCACGTCATTGTCAGGGTCAGTTTAAATCAATTCTGCCCTTGGTCCCTGTTTGGAGAGACTTTTTACAGCAACTTCTTTCCCCATGACTAAATGTAATACTGATGAAATGGCCAATACTGTTGATAAACACCTAGAGTTAAAGGCTAATCGTATGAGAATTACCTATTTGCAAATTTTCCTTCAGGAAAGGTACTGAACATGGAATAATTGCAGTTTATAATATCTATAATTGCATATTATTAATAACTAACAGTTTCCTGTTAATTATTTCTCTGTTCTGTAAATTTCTGTAAATTTCTCTGTTCCACCAGAGGTATTCTAGCTGCCTGGGATTGCATAGTGAAATAAAGCTGAGGAGCTCCATAGTCCTGCCCTGCTCTGGGGATCTGTACAGAATTCCCAGCACATCAGTGACCCATCCTCCCTTACACAAATTGCCTCAGTTGTAAAACCTCCCACCCTGGGAAGGCCACATCCATGGGACATGCACATGAGGGGCACTGAAGAGGTATCATAATCCATCAAAGACCACAAAGCTCTCCCCAGACTCATTGCTGCAGCCTTGCAGCAGAGCACTGCACGTGATAGTAGTACAAAGTAGTACAACAGATTCAGAGAGATCTGCAAAAGAATGTGTCAAACCTGTCCCCTTCCTCAGGGGCAGTTTCTGAGCCTTCCTGCCAAGGCCAAGTATATCAAGACACTGAATGTTTCCTGGGGACCTGTCACAGTGACACACTAGATTCACCACACAGACTCTGACACGGGTTCAACCAAGAGGACTAACTTTATTACATCACTGACTCCATTATATAGTATAGCAAGCAAGCCAAGTGATTGGCAAGCAAGGTCAACACCTCTCCAATCACATTGGTCAAGACAGGTGTCCATCAAGAGAACTCCACCCCCATGAAAGAATGTAAACATCTATATTGTTTACAGAAAAGACGTGGGAAAGGAATTTCTCAAAGGCAAATATCAGAAGGCAGAAAAGCATGGCAACAGGGACCCTCACCATCAAGAACCCCTCATGGAGACCAACAACAGGACACCTTTGGGATCCACAGAGTGGTGATATTTTCTACTTAATCTGTTTCTATTGCTCTCTTACTTGCCCTACTTCTATTCTATTTCTTTCTTTCTTTCTTTCTCTCTGTCTCTCTCTCATTTACTGCTAAATAAAACCCATACTATTCACTTTGGAATATGGTCTCATTTGCATCTTAACTGAGGCAGAGGCATTTCTGATACTTTTAATAGCTGGATCATAAAGTTATGAGGGGGCTAGGAACCCATAGTTCCAGCAAGTTTGGCTGTTGAAGGGGTGCCAGATGTGGCCCTATATGACACAGGTGCATTGTGTCACGGCCCTTGGTGATGCAGGACATTGTGGTGCCCAGAGGTCCTTGTGACACGGCAGAGCCTCACCCTGCCAGGGGGGTACTTAAGGGGTGCAGATCCAGTCCCACGGTGACCAGTCCCATGAGAGCTGCTGCCTCAGGAGGAAGCAGACCCCAGGATCCCTCTGTGTAAGAGGACAATAAGAGATGGAAAAGGACAAGGCGAACCCCAACTCCCAGTCCCCCAGCCCCTTGCCCAGCTGGCGGGAAGACCAGACCCTCAGCAGGCAGTGGCTGGGGGCAGGTGGCAGCTCAGTCCTGTCCCTGTGGGACACTGAGGAGGAGGGGGCCTTTGTCAACATGGATGAAGAGTGGAAAGACGATGTGGATCAAGAACTTTTCCAATGGGTAAATAGTGGCCGAGAGCTTTGCCTGTGGGAAGAAGTGAGACATGAAGAGTTTTACCAACAGCAAGAACTGACAGTCCAGTGGGAGGTAGGTGTGAACGTCCAGTGCGGAGATGAAACACAGCAAGAACTGTACCACTGTGAAGAAAACCTGACAGTCCAGGAGCTGTACCCATGGAATGAAGATGATGACAGATACCAAGAGTTGTCCCAGTGGGAAGGGGAGGGATACCAGGATCTGTCTCTATTGGAAGATGTGCGAGGCTATCCACACATGTACCAACTGGAAGTGAATGAGAGACACCCAGAGCTGGCCCAAGTAGGAGACAACAGGGACAAGGAGCTATCCCAAGAAAAAGGCTACACTGTCGAAGAGATGCCCAAATCGGAAAAAGACAAGCGTGATCAAAAGCTGTCCCAACAGGAAGAAAGTGTGAACAGACAGGGGCTATCCCAACAGGGAAAAGGAGTCAGTTACAAGACCTGGGACAAACACACGCACACAGAGAACGATGAGGATGCCCAGACTTATGTCCAGCGGAGGCCCAGCTCTTCCAGCAGCATAGACACTAAGGTGTCAGGACAGGAAGCCCGTGAGCTGCCCAGTGCCTCTCCTGCCCCGGAAAGTCCCATGGAGGCTGAGCCAGCACCTGTTGCTGCTCTGGCTGGAGGTGGTGTGGAGGAGAAGCTCGTGGAGCTTCAAAAGCTGTCCCAACAGGAAGAAAGTGTGAACAGACAGGGGCTGTCCCAATGGAGAGAAGGAGTCAGTTACAAGACCTGGGACAAACACACGCACACAGAGAACGATGAGGATGCCCAGACTTATGTCCAGCGGAGGCCCAGCTCTTCCAGCAGCATAGACACTAAGGTGTCAGGACAGGAAGCCCGTGAGCTGCCCAGTGCCTCTCCTGCCCCGGAAAGTCCCATGGAGGCTGAGCCAGCACCTGTTGCTGCTCTGGCTGGAGGTGGTGTGGAGGAGAAGCTTGTGGAGTCTCTGGCTCCTGAGGTGGAAAAAGCACCACATTCTCTTGTCCTCAGTGGTGAGGCGCTATCATCAGGGATAGAGAACCCAGTCCCTGCTCCACACAGCCCCCCAGACTGCATCCAGGCTCTGCTGGACTTAGCAGTGCATGTCAGCTCTGAGGTGGTGTGCAAGGATGCCCTTGAGGTCCAGGCATCTGGCCAGCAGCCAGAGGAACAGGGGGACCTGGGGCAAAGCATGGCGGCAGAACTGGAAGCAGCAACTCCAGTAGAAAGGGAAGAGAGCCCAACCTCTGCCCCATATAGCCCCTGCTGGCCATCTAGTCCCTCATTCAGACTGCTGGGAGCCCATGCGCTCAGTGAGCAGCAGGAGGAGGCAGACAGGGGATCAGTCTTGTCAGAAAATGAGAGGGAGGAGGGCACCTTGGCTGGGAATCTTGAGCTTTCCCAGTGCAGTGATGAGGAAGACCCAGAGGTCTCCCAAAAAGAAATGATCCAAGAAATGTCCCCAGGGGAAGCCTGCACGGAGCAAGAGCTGTCCCCAGGAGAAGCTGGTAGCTACCACGAATTGTCCCCCGGGGAAGCCTGCACAGAGCAAGAGCTGTCCCCAGGAGAAGCTGGTAGCTATCACGAATTGTCCCCCGGGGAAGCCTGCATGGAGCAAGAGCTGTCCCCAGGAGAAGCTGGTAGCTATCAGGAATTGTCCCCCGGGGAAGCCTGCACGGAGCAAGAGCTGTCCCCAGGAGAAGCTGGTAGCTACCACAAATTGTCCCCAGGGGAAGCCTGCACGGAGCAAGAGCTGTCCCCAGGAGAAGCTGGTAGCTACCAGGAATTGTCCCAAGGAGAAGACTGCATGGAGCAAGTGTTGTCCCCAGAAGAATCCAGGAGCTACCTAGAATTTTCTGATTGGGAAGAATGTATGGAGAAAGGCCTTTCCCAAGAAGGTGGTTGCTCTGAAAAACTGTCTTACTGGGAAGAAAACAGCAAGCAAGAGCTGTCCCCCGAAGTCAGTAGCTACCAAGAACTCTCTCATTGGGAAGAGTCCATTGGCCAAGAGCTTTCTGAAATGGAAAATTCCATTGGTCAGAAGGTGTCCAAAGGGAATGTTAACAGACCTTTCATGAAGTCCAGCTGGAAAAATGACTGTGATAAAGGGCTCATGCAGGACAGCTGTGAACACATGAGTGTCCACCGCACTGGGGTCAAGCCCTTGCTGCAGGAGGAGGATGAGTGGGATGATATTAGTGTCCTTGAGCTGTCTGAAGAAGAAGACCGAGAGAAAAGACTGCGACGCTTTACAGAGGATGGGCTTCCAGTGCCTGTCCCTCGAGAGGCTTGGGTAGAGCACCAGGCATTTGAGCCGTGCCCCCAAGTGCCGCTCTGTGCCTTGCTTCCCCATGTGAAAGCCCAAGCCCCCAGAGGACATGCAGTTTCTCCTGCTTTCAAGGACCAGGTGCCAGAGGCAGGCTCTGCCCCGTGCAGCCACCCCTGCTGCTCAGCTCCCCAGCTGGGAGCCCAGGCCTTCAGGTGGCAGCCTACTCCCAACAAGAAACGTCCCTCCCGTCTCAGGCCAGTGCTGCGGCCGCTGCACAGCCTGTTCTGCTGCCCCTGCCTGGCGCCACAGCCCCAGGATTAGGGCCCGCTGCCGAGGCCAGCCCTGCTCTGCAGATGGTGGCTGGCCTGCAGCCTGCCCAGCGTCCTGAGGCAGCCACATGGCTGCCTCTGCCTGGACATGTCCCAGCAGCCTCAGCAATGCCCAGCTGCTTAGGAGTATCCCAAGTGAGTGTCCCAAAGACCAAATATTACTGATGTGGCCAGCCCCAAACCAGCACTCCTGGGGACATTTGGTGGCAGATGGCTCAGCAGTGAATCATAGAGAATCATCAAGGTTGTGTTATAAACAAATTAGCCAATTAGATTAATAAGGAGATTTTACTGGTAATTTAAAGAATAATTTCTGAGAAAGCCACAAGCAAAAGCAATGCCAAGCCCAGGGCTGGCACTGGGGGAACCTAGATTCAGTCTCTATCGCCCTGAACCACCCTCTGTTCGCGAATTCTGCCTTCGCAGGGCCTGTTTTTATACAGTTTTTCGGCTGGGTAGGGGTTGTCTCATTCTTTTGTCCCTCTCGTTCTTCTAACATATTCATGTTCAACATTTCTTACTGCCAGTCGAAAAAGTTTTCCAAGAAGGGAGGAATACTTAGTTCTTGGAAACTTGATTTTGAGATGCATGTCCCTGACGACACAGATTGTCTTATCATAGATGCATACCTGAAATCTTTAATTCTTTAAGCACAAATTATTTTATAACATATATCACAGTGGGAAGAGACCTTGAAAGTCATTCAGTCGCACCGTCACCTTGGCACCATCATCATCACCCCAAAACCATGTCCCCAAGTGCCACATCCAGACAAATCTTGAACACTTCCAGAGATAATGACTCCACCACCTCCCTGAGCAACTTCTTCCAATGCCTGAAAACTCTTGTCAGGGAAAAATTGTTTCTGATATTTAATCTGAACCTTCGCTGGTGGAACCTTCCCCAGAGGAAAGGTCATTTCCTCTCATCCGGAAAGGATTACCTGCTAATCCTTTGAGCTGTCTCCTGTCTGTGTCCACTGCTCCCAGGACCTCACTGCACACTGCAGGATTGCAACACACACAGTTCATTCAAAACAAATGAAAGTTGGGTTTAAGAAATAGTATTAGTAAAAAAAGAAAACACATATCAAAAAAACACTAAAAAAACCCCACACCAAGCAAACACAAAAAGAGAAAGAATAATAATAATAATAATAATAACAATAATAATAATAATAATATGAAGAAGATGAAGAATTAGTAGTACTAAATAATAATAAGAGGAAGAGGAAGAGGAAGAGGAAGAGGAAGAGGAAGAGGAAGAGGAAGAGGAAGAGGAAGAGGAAGAGGAAGAGGAAGAATAGGAATAATAAGAATAAGATGGAAAAGAAGAAATAGTAATAGTAGTAAAAAATAATAATAATAAGATGAAGAAATAGTAGTGGTAGTAAATAATAATAGTAACAATAATTATTATTGATGATAATATTATATGGATGATATAAAAATATTGATGATAATAAAAATATCAACTTAAAATACACACACACACACATTCTAGAATCACAGAATGTTTTGGATTTGGAAGGGCCTTAAAGATCCTATAGTTACATCTGATTATCTTCTGCTCTTTTTCTCTCTCTCTCTGAGACCTCTCTATCCCTCTACTTCACATTTCTTGTTAAATAAAATCCATGTTAAACAAAATCTGCATGTTGTCATCATATGGTTTCATTTGTGCCTTGGTATGGGACGAGGCATCTCCCAAACTGGATTGGAACATATTCTCTGCCCCGCCTGTCATAATAGCAGAGGTGCTCCAGCTCTCTGAGGATCTCTGTCACCCTCCTCTGAACTCATTCTAGCAGGTCCACATTCTTTTTATGCTTGGGCCCCCACACACAGATGTAGTGCTCCAGGTAGAGTCTCACAAATGTGGACTAGGCCACAATCACCTCCCTTGATTGCTGCTCCTCACTCCTTTCCATGCAGCCTAGCACACGGCTGGCTTTCTGGGCTGTGAGCACAATTGCCAGCTCATGCTGAGCTTCTCCTCCATCCGCACTCCAAGTGCTTCTCCTCAGCCCCTGCCCCACTCAGCTGCCTGTCCCCTGCAAACCCTGTGCTGAGGATAAAGTCCATCCACTCTCTATGTCATTGGCAAAACCACTAAAGAGCCCTTGTGCCAAGGTAGAGCTGTGATGGACACCTCTCATCCCCAGCCTTCACCTGGACATGGAACCAATGACCACAACTCCCTGGCTGCATCCATCTGCCCAACTCTTCATGCCCTGCATAGCCTACCCGCCAAAGCCATGCCTCTGCACTGTGGGGCTTGGGGTGTCACGTGGCACTATTTCCAAAGCCTCACAGAGGCTCTGGGCACACCAGGACTGCCAGAGACTGAAATGTTATAGGCAATGGCTTAAACATTGCTATGAAGCAGTTTTGCCCATTACAGCAAAACAGTATAAAGAAACTGTGACCACCGAGGCCCACCCATCCTTGACCTGACTGGAACTTTGTACTGTGATTTAAGCTGCCCAATGGAACTTGAGATACAATAACACTGACACTATTGTTTAATTACCTCAGGTCGAGGGACAAGTAAACAAGACTGAGGGAGAAGAATGTATCCATAAGAAAGCCAAACCCTGCAGCTGTCCTGAAAATTAGCTCTGGCTGGGTTTGGCCTGAGGGAAGCCAGAGCCCACAGGCTCATCTGTTGAGGCCAGGTTTGCACACGCTTCCCACCAACCAAGAAAGAAGGAGGAGAGTTTTGGGACTGTGCCATAACCTCTGGTCAGAGGCAGTGATCAAGATGCACCAGTTCAGGGAGATATCTGTGACAAGCATACATGAGTGAATATCCATCTATATTTCTCATCTAGAGACAGAGTGGTGTTATATTTCTCACAAAAATATAAATTTAAATTTCTAATATAATATAAATGTAAAGAAATAGAAATAGAAATAG